>JASEVX010000425.1:105367-130692 GCA_031761405.1 Serripes groenlandicus | reverse complement strand
AAAATGTATTTTAATCTTTTATATACACTTAATAGTTTCAATAACTAATAGGAAAATGGCAAATGTCGATATTTGAAGGATCTTTTCCAGTGTGTTTAAACTAAATTACAGTTTCGTTTATGCTTATCAAAAGGTCTGTATGGGCGCAACTTGAAGGGAATCAACTTTAAAAGGTATGTCTGTTACACTTTTTGTTTGTCGTTTAACCTGAACTGCTTCTGCATAGGTGTCTACATTGTGACATAGTGTTAGAAGCATATCGAATATTTACATAATCTGTTAGTTCCATATCAACAAATTGTTTATGATAATACATATTGTATTTTAGCACGAAACGTATTAACCCTTTCCCTCATACGACAATTCTGCAGCAGACGATTTTGTCAAAACATAGAAAATCTCTATAATTGAATGGATAACCTATGACAAAAAGTGGAAAACATTGTGGCAAAAGGAGAAATTCCACGTTTTGTGCAATTTCTTTTTTTGTCATTATGTTTTCAAAACGCCGTCTGCTGAAGAGGCGTCAGAAAGCGTCTATATGAGGGAAACGTTTAACCCTTTCCCTCATACGACAATTCTGCAGCAGACGACTTTGAACGTATTTTTTCAAAACATAGAAACTCTCCGTAATTGAATGGATAACCTATGACAAAAAGTGGAAAACATTGTGGCAAAAGGAGAAAGTGCACGTTTTGTGCAATTTCTTCTTTTGTCACTATGTTTTCAAAAAGCCGTCTGCTGCAAAGCCGTCAGAAAGCGTCTATATGAGGGAAATGTTTAAGCAGAACATAACATAATCTTGATTCAAGTAGCACTCTTTTGAAATGGGTCTCGATTACTTTAAGTAGAACATAACATAATCTGGATTCAAGCAGCACTCTAAGCAATTCATTGCAATGCTGTTCAGTAGAAACTGCCTGGATCATGTAATAGTCGTAAACGATTGTATAGATTACTGGGCAATATTTAACTGAATCTGAAATGTGTGTACTTGATGTTTATAGTTTACAGTACAAAGTTGTTCACAGTGGCAAAACCTATGGCTGCCCACTAGATGTAAATTATCAAAAGGCCACAACTTCCAAATTGTAGAATCTGAACGAGCATAATTTTATAATAGGTGTACATGGACATATTCTAGGTACTAGACCTTCCCATGAAGTTCCTTTGAACTCCAGTCAACAAATGTGGATGTTGACTTTATTTCCCCCCAACAAAATATGTTGCAAATTACTCTTGAAAACAATTTGGCAAAGGTAGAAGTAACTGATTACTTTTATTTCTAGACTTTCAATATATCGCTTCCTAGATATTTAATCTGTTCACGCATACAGACACTTTTGCAGCAGTCGACATTTGAAAACATTGTGGCAAAAGAAATGAGCAACTTGTGGAAGAATTATTTCACCCGGCATTTGCTTTTGGGGTTAATTTACCATATATAGAAATAAAGAGGAGTCGTAACTTTAACGCGCTATAACGCTTTTATCAATGAAGTTATCGCTTAGGTGCAAACGGCTTCACAATATATAATTATATATCTTTAACATGCATTTTTTGCATATTTTATTTTTCAAATAAAACATGATTTAGATTGTCTTTTTTTTAGGTTGAATAAACGTTGTCAATTTCATATAAACCAAGAACAAAATAAAAGTATCCCTTCACTTATAATAGATGTATGTCAAATGTTATTTTATATGTTTCTTAGGTAAACGGTCTCGGATAATACACTTCTGCATCTACATGTACAATGTCATTTTTATTTCATTAAAATATATTTAGATTTTGATTTTCTTTTTTAAATATATATTTGTAACTTCGTGGTTTTAAACGTATTCGTGATAGTTCGGAAATGCGTCCGATTCGATCCGAAGTTTTAGGATCCTCATAAAGTAAATCCCCAGGGGTCTGAATCCGAATTATCTTATTCACAATTTTCACACGGTTATCTTCAAAGTTGAACAACTTAGTTATGTTTTCTATGAAGTCTTTGTGACTTAAAAGACAAAACATATCATTGAGTGCAAAGGAGAAATACTGAGCAATTTCTCCTTTTCCCATAATGTTGTCTTCAACTTTTTCTAAACATCTGACAGAAGTATAGCAACAGTTCTCATAACTTTAATAATTATTGACAGAAGATATTATTGCATGGACAGGAGTAATTGCTAATTTTGAGCAATCATTTCTCCCACAATGTTTTCCATCCGCTTTTTCAAACATCTTCACACAGACTAGCATGATATATAAAATAACCTAGCAAAGTGAAAGAAATATCAGAACTTTGAGTTACATATATAATTGTAAGGCTGTAAACAGTTTGATCCGATCCATTACTTTGAACATTGCACTAAGGAATTAACAAAAAGAAATCGTTACAATATCAAGGCTAGTGTTAGTCTTTTTCATATTTGTAGACTTAAACATATCGATTATCATTGTATTTTTGAAAATGTGTTGCTTTTTAACCAGTTTCTTTTTGTCCGTTGCTTTTTGTCCTGTTATTCTGTATCCGGTTTCTTTTTATCCTAAAATCCTTTCCCACATACAACAAATCCGCAGCAGACGACTTTCAACGCATCTACGTTAAAATATGAGAAATCTCTCTATATGACATTAAATTAATGAATTAGATTGAACACATTGTGGCGAAAGGAGAAATTGCTCATTTCGAGAAATTTCACCTTTTGCCACAATGTTGTCAAAAACCATCTGCTTCAGATGTGTCAGAAAGCGTCTGTACGTAGGAAAGGTTACAGACCTATCTGCCCGACTTCGTTATTTTAAAATCAAACGTACTACATGTAGGTACCTGTAGTGGTTTAACAACTATCAGACTTATTAAAACTCGTAAGATCGCCTTTTTATGTAACGGATATGAATATTTAATTTACTAGTTTATTTTCTGTTTTCCCTTCTTGAATATGAATATACTGATGTTATATACTGTATAAGTTCAGTCGTATTTATACGATTCTATACGTGATACATTTTCATCTACAAATGTTTGTTTGATATATATGTGCAAATTAAGTTTATTTGGAGAGTGTGTCAGTAAATTAGGATCTTTATTATTTTAACCATTTAAAGCTTAACCTTTGTCCGACACGACTTTCCCCTAGGCGTGTACTGTTTTACGATTCTTTTCACAGCGTGTGATCAATTATCGGTAAATCACGGAACCTTACGGAGTTTAACAAATGTATTGCTTCCGACGGCAAATATGAATTGCACGTTTTGCTACTACATTTTCAACTCTATTCACTTGTTTATGATTTATTGTAAGAGTTTTGCCATACTTTTGCTGCAGACTTGATTGTATGTGGGAAAGGGTTAAACAATAGATCCATGAAGTACTCACCTGAGTATTGACCTAGTCCGCGCAGACTGATCCGGGCCGAGCCATTCCGTCTCAGGGGGTTAGAGGTATAAAGTAGTGATTCCTGAGACAGAAAATCCACAGGGGGGCGAAAAATGTCTATCCGGGTAGTTAGTCTGATCCGGGTCAATACATTACGCAGAGACCATAATGTTGGTATTCTCGTGGGACGGCTCATTTTTCGATTTGTAAGATATGAGCCATGTTGAACCTTGGGAATAAACTTCTCTTTTCCAAACACTAACTCTCTTATGACGCTACCCTACCCTATAAATAATCGTTTTTTGAGTACCAACAAGATAGAGTTTGAGGGTTATGTAAAGATTTTAATTGTCACGGTCAAATCAGCCGTCCCGCGAGAAAACCAATTTTGTGGACTCTGCGTAAAGTATCGACCCGGATCAGCCTAAGCATACAGCACAGGCTTACCCGGATAGACAATTTTCGCCTCCTGTGGATTTTCTGTTTCAGGAATAACTACTCTATACATCTAGCCCCCTAAGACGGAATGTGTCGGCCGGATCAGTCTACGCAGATAGACATTACGCAGATGTCTATCGCCGCAGCTGCATGTTGGGGCATTTTGAGAAAACAAATGTGTAGGCACGTGCCTACAATGCCTAAAGGGAGTAACGCCCCTGGGAAAGGGCAAGATCTTAAACAAGAATATGTGTTTTCTGAGGAAAAAATAACAAATAAGAAAACATTAACCTAACGCTTATTACTAAAACTGTACATAAAAATGTACATGCGAATCCATACTGACTGATCTACATAGATACATATTTATTCAGATATTGCGGACTGCGCAGGCTGATCTGGATCGATACATTACGCAGAGGCCATACTGTTGGTTTTTCTCGCGATTTTCTGTTTCAGGAATCATTAATCTATACCTCTGTCCCTCTGAGACGGAATGTGTCGACCCGGATCAGTCTGCGCGAACTGCGCAGGCTGATCTGGGTCGATACATTACGCAGAGGCCATACTGTTGGTTTTTCTCGCGGGACGGCTCAAATACACTTTTAAGCTCGTCTGTTTTTCGAATAAAAAAAGTCTGGCTATTGTGATACGCTTGGCGTCGTCGTCGTGGTCACAAAAATGTTACCTCATAATTAAAACTTTTCAACTTTTTCAAATGAAATTTGGTACACACGTTTCTACGCATGTCTATTCCAAGTCGCATAACTCTAGCTAAGATCATTATTCAGTAATGCCACTATTTCGACTTAGAAAAAAGCAGACTAGCGTTGGCGTTCGCTCCGCGGCACTGTCTTTATATAGAACGCTTCGCGACTTACGCAGATAAAGATCAGCCTCAGCATATTCCCTGGTCGCACATTAGTCGTTAATGCATCGCGGAAGCCGCCATAAAAATGTCGTGGCTAACGTCCGTCTTTACAAGTGTGCGATTTTAAATAAATTTGCCATTCACCCTCCCTTTCCCAAATACATCAAAACTGCAGTAAAAGTTTGAAAAGCAGCTAAAACTGCAATAGTAGTTAAAAAACAGCTAAAACTGCAGTAGTTGTTTGAAAAACAGCTAAAACTGCAGTAGTAGTTTGAAAAACAGCTACGCACAAATTTAGAAAGTCTATAAATGAAAGTATAATTATTGAAAACAAGGCTAAAGGAGAAACTATTCATCATGAATAATAACTCCTTCAGCCACACCGTTTTTTAAAAGTCGTCTGTTGCAGATGCGTCATAAAACATCGGCAAGTCTGTTGAAGATGCGTCATAAAACATCGGCAAGTCTGTTGAAGATGCGTCATAAAACATCGGCAAGTCTGTTGAAGATGCGTCATAAAACATCGGCAAGTCTGTTGCAGATGCGTCATAAAACATCGGCAAGTCTGTTGCAGATGCGTCATAAAACATCGGCAAGTCTGTTGCAGATGCGTCATAAAACATCTGCAAGTCTGAAAGGGTTAATTTGAAAACATCCCAAATCGGTGGTGTGTGACATTACACCTATTGTAGAAGGTGGTGTTCAAAACCATGTTTTGTAGTGCCGGGCTAGAGCGTCAGCATATGATCCGTCCCGCGAGAAAACCAACATTGTCGACTCTGCGTAAAGTATCGACCCGGATCAGCCTATGCATGTCGCACAGGCTAATCCGGACAGATACTTTTCGCCTCCTGTGCATTTTCTGTTTCAGGAATCACTACTCTATCTTTCCCCCCTTAGACGGAATGTGTCGGCCGGATCAGTCTGCGCGGACAGCGCAGGCTGATCTGGTCGATACATTACGCAGATATATTGATATGAGCCGTCCCGCGAGAAAACCAACATTGTCGACTCTGCGTAAAGTATCGACCCGGATCTGTCGAAGCATGCCGCGCAGGCTTACCCGGATAGACACGTTTCGCCCCATGAGGATTTTCTGTTTCAGGAATCATTACTCTATACCTGTATCCCCCTGAGACGGAATGTGTCGGCCCGGATCAGTCTGCGCGGACAGCGCAGGCTGATCTGGGTCGATACATTACGCAGAGGCCATTAGGTTGGTTTTCTCGAGGGACGGCTCATATCGTGCCAAAAGTCACCGGTTCGAATCCCGTGATGAGTGGGATTTTTCAACGCAAACAATGACAAGTTTAACCCTTTCCATCATACGACAATTCTGCTGCAGACGTTTTTGAACATATTTTGTCAAAAAATGGAGTATCTCTATAATTGAATGAATGGATGACCTATGACTAAAAGTGGAAAACATTGTGGCAAAAGGAGAAATTACTCGTGTTGATTAATTTCTTTTTTTGTCACTATGTTTTTCAAAAAACCGTCCCCTGCAGAGGCGTCCGAAAGTGTCTATATGAGGGAAAGGGTTAAAAAATAAAACTATTTTAATTTCCAATATCCAGATCAAAGATGTTTTGACACAACGACAGATCTAACACGACCATGGACAACTCAAACAAAACTGAGCTAGCGGTTACAGACCGCGTCTTTGCCGGTTACCTCACAGACATACCTGCCAAAAGATCCAGGCATGTTCGAGTCTTTCTCAGTTCTACAACAACAGGTAAGAACTTCCTACACCAACCCTACACTTACAAAAAACAAACCCTTCCCCACATACATCAAATATGTAGCAGACGACTTTGAAGACATTAAGGCAAATATATATATAAAAAAAAAGTCTGCACAAATGAAAATATTTAATAGATACTTAATCATTGTGTCAAATGGAGATATTTCTCTTGTTGATGAGTTTCTCCTTTTGCCACAATGATTCAAAAGTCGACTGTCTCATAGGTTGAGAATGTTTCTGTATGCTGGAAAGAGTCACAACATGATCTGATGGTAAAGATACTTAACTCGTTATGGTCGGATAAATACTTAACACGTTACGGTCGGATAAATACTTAACTCGTTACGGTCGGTTAAATACTTAACTCGTTATAGTCGGATACATGCTTAACTCGTTACGGTCGGATAAATACTTAACTCATTACGGTCGGATAAATACTTAACTCGTTACGGTCAGATAAATGCTTAACTCGTTACGGTCGGATAAATACTTAACTCGTTACTGTCGGATAAATACTTAACTCGTTACGGTCGGATAAATACTTAACTCGTTACGGTCGGATACATTCTTAACTCGTTACGGTCGGATAAATACTTAACTCGTTACGGTCGGATAAATACTTAACTCGTTACGGTCGGATAAATACTTAACTCGTTACGGTCGGATAAATACTTAACTCGTTACGGTCGGATAAATACTTAACTCGTTACTGTCGGATAAATACTTAACTCGTTACGGTCGGATACATACTTAACTCGTTACTGTTGGATAAATACTTAACTCGTTACGGTCGGATAAATACTTAACTCGTTAAGGCCGGATAAATACTTAACTCGTTACGGTCGGATAAATACTTAACTCGTTACTGTCGGATAAATACTTAACTCGTTACGGTCAGATAAATTCTTAACTCGTTACTGTCGGATAAATACTTAACTCGTTACTGTTGGATAAATACTTAACTCGTTATGGTCGGATAAATACTTAACTCGTTACGGTCAGATAAATGCTTAACTCGTTACGGTCGGATAAATACTTAACTCGTTACGGTCGGATAAATGCTTAACTCGTTACTGTCGGATAAATACTTAACTCGTTACGGTCGGATAAATACTTAACTCGTTAAGGTCGGATAAATACTTAACTCGTTATTGTCGGATAAATACTTAACTCATTACGGTTGGATACATACTTAACTCGTTACTGTCGGATAAATACTTAACTCATTACTGTCGGATAAATACTTAACTCATTACTGTCGGATAAATACTTAACTCGTTATGGTTGGATACATACTAAACTCGTTACGGTCGGATAAATACTTAACTCGTTACGGTCGGATAAATACTTAACTCGTTATGGTCGGATAAATACTTAACTCGTTATGGTCGGATAAATACTTAACTCGTTACGGTCGGATAAATACTTAACTCGTTACGGTCGGATAAATACTTAACTCGTTAAGGTCGGATAAATTCTTAACTCGTTACGGTCGGATACATACTTAACTCGTTATTGTCGGATAAATACTTAACTCATTACGGTTGGATACATACTTAACTCGTTATGGTCGGATGAATACTTAACTCGTTATCGTCGGATACATACTTTACTCGTTACGGTCGGATAAATACTTAACTCGTTACGGTCGGATAAATACTTAACTCGTTACGGTCGGATAAATACTTAACTCGTTACGGTCGGATAAATACTTAACTCGTTACGGTCGGATAAATACTTAACTCGTTAGGGTCGGATAAATACTTAACTCGTTATGGTCGGATAAATACTTAACTCGTTAAGGTCGGATAAATACTTAACTCGTTACGGTCGGATACATACTTAACTCGTTACGGTCGGATACATACTTAACTCGTTACGGTCGGATACATACTTAACTCGTTACGGTTTGATAAATACTTAACTCGTTACTGTCGGATACATACTTAACTCGTTACTGTTGGATAAATACTTAACTCGTTACGGTCGGATAAATACTTAACTCGTTACTGTCGGATAAATACTTAACTCGTTATGGTCGGATAAATTCTTAACTCGTTACTGTCGGATAAATACTTAACTCGTTACTGTCGGATAAATACTTAACTCGTTATGGTCGGATAAATACTTAACTCGTTACGGTCAGATAAATGCTTAACTCGTTACGGTCGGATAAATACTTAACTCGTTACTGTCGGATAAATGCTTATCTCGTTACTGTCGGATAAATACTTAACTCGTTACGGTCAGATAAATACTTAACTCGTTTTGGTCGGATAAATACTTAACTCGTTTTGGTCGGATAAATACTTAACTCGTTAAGGTCGGATAAATACTTAACTCGTTACAGTCGGATACATACTTAACTCGCTACGGTCGGATACATACTTAACTCGTTACGGTTTGATAAATACTTAACTCGTTAAGGTCGGATAAATACTTAACTCGTTACGGTCGGATACATATTTAACTCGTTACGGTCGGATACATACTTAACTTGTTACGGTTTGATAAATACTTAACTCGTTACGGTCGGATAAATACTTAACTCGTTAAGGTCGGATAAATACTTAACTCGTTATTGTCGGATAAATACTTAACTCATTACGGTTGGATACATACTTAACTCGTTACTGTCGGATAAATACTTAACTCATTACTGTCGGATAAATACTTAACTCGTTATGGTCGGATAAATACTAAACTCGTTATGGTCGGATACATACTAAACTCGTTACAGTCGGATAAATACTTAACTCGTTACGGTCGGATAAATACTTAACTCGTTACGGTCGGATAAATACTTAACTCGTTATGGTCGGATACATACTAAACTCGTTACGGTCGGATAAATACTTAACTCGTTACGGTCGGATAAATACTTAACTCGTTACGGTCGGATAAATACTTAACTCGTTATGGTCGGATAAATACTTAACTCGTTACGGTCGGATAAATACTTAACTCATTATGGTCGGATAAATACTTAACTCGTTAAGGTCGGATAAATTCTTAACTCGTTACGGTCGGATACATACTTAACTCGTTATTGTCGGATAAATACTTAACTCATTACGGTTGGATACATACTTAACTCGTTACTGTCGGATAAATACTTAACTCATTACTGTCGGATAAATACTTAACTCATTATGGTCGGATGAATACTTAACTCGTTATGGTCGGATACATACTTTACTCGTTACGGTCGGATAAATACTTAACTCGTTACGGTCGGATAAATACTTAACTCGTTACGGTCGGATAAATACTTAACTCGTTATGGTCGGATACATACTTAACTCGTTACGGTCCGATAAATACTTAACTCGTTATGGTCGGATAAATACTTAACTCGTTAAGGTCGGATAAATACTTAACTCGTTACGGTCGGATACATACTTAACTCGTTACGGTCGGATACATACTTAACTCGTTACGGTCGGATACATACTTAACTCATTACGGTTTGATAAATACTTAACTCGTTACTGTCGGATAAATACTTAACTCGTTACGGTCAGATAAATGCTTAACTCGTTACGGTCGGATACATACTTAACTCGTTACTGTCGGATAAATACTTAACTCGTTACGGTCGGATACATACTTAACTCGTTACTGTTGGATAAATACTTAACTCGTTACGGTCGGATAAATACTTAACTCGTTACGGTCGGATAAACACTTAACTCGTTACGGTCGGATAAATACTTAACTCGTTACGGTCGGATAAATACTTAATTCGTTACGGTCGGATAAATACTTAACTCGTTACGGTCGGATAAATACTTAACTCGTTACGGTCGGATAAATACTTAACTCGTTACAGTCGGATAAATACTTAACTCGTTACGGTAGGATAAATACTTAACTCGTTACTGTCGGATAAATACTTAACTCGTTACGGTCGGATAAATGCTTAACTCGTTACGGTCGGATAAATACTTAACTCGTTACGGTCGGATACATACTTAACGCGTTACGGTCGGATAACACAAGCTACGGTCGGATAAATACTTGTTACGTTAGGATAACTGATGCATAACATAACTTGAGAAAGATATTAATTAAAATCTTAAAATCTTTCATCGAATTGTAATCTTTTTATTTCTTCACAAGTAGCCAAATTAATCACAATTGATAAAAATCTGTCACTAATATTGCAAATTAAGAAGTTTATTGCAAGATAGTTCTATATTTAAAATATGTGGATATCTTAAAGATTGTGTAGTATTGTTTTTGAATTGTGATACATGTTTGTATCAATAAACAATATTATAATTGTCATCACTTACGTATCCCCGGAAGGGTCTAACATATATGATCACAGTGAAGGAAAGAATGTTATTTTTGTCACTTAGTCGTACAATTGAATGTATAAAGCATGTATATCCGAATTTCAGTTTGTTTCTTGTAGGAGATTTAAATGCCCGAACAAAGGATTTCTTAGATTATATCCCTAATGACAGTCTCGACCATATTTATAATGTCGATGTGGACTCTAATGCAAATGTTTTCGAGTTGCCATGTTATAATAAAGATATCAACAGATATAAATATATTCGAGAAATGCTTAACTGATTTATGTTGCATTTAAGATATGGCCGTCTATTTGGTGATTGTGATGGTAACTTTACTTATACGATACACAATGGCAGAAGTGTTGTAGATTATCACATTTCAGCATCTGATTTATTAACACATATTAGCTATTTTAATGTTGTTCTCGGGATGACTCGGCCCATTTTTTCTGTACATTAGGCAAAAAAGTACAACTCTAGAAAATATAAGAGAAGTGAAACCAGAGTTACTTCCCTTAAAAAGGTTATAATGGAGACCCAGATTCCGGGAACAGTTTGCTAAATCTTTCTATGATAGCTTTACTTTACAGTCATTTAATATTTAAGTTTATGCAGTTGAATTTTGGAAAGTATTAACACGTAATAGTTACTCAAACACGAACACAGATGTTATAGATGAAACAAATTGTGAAACACGGGTGACATTCTTCAAAGAACTCCTTTATAAACATGATCAAACAAAGTTAACAGATATCTAGTGGGACTCACAATATATCTCAAACGACCAAGATGACATTTGAGCCGTCCCGCGAGAAAACCATCATTGCGGACTCTGCGTAAAGTATCGACCCGGATATGCCTAAGCATGCGGTGCAGGCTAATCAAGATAGACGCGTTTCGCCTCCTGTGGATTTTCTGTATCAGGAATCATTACTCTATACCTCTATCCCACTGAGATGGAATGTGTCGGCCCAGATCATTTTGCGCGGCCTGCGCATTCTGATCTGGGTCAATACATTACGCAGAGGCCATAATGTTGGATTTTCTCGCGGGACGGCTCATTTGTAATCAGCCGATTTCAATTGTCAAAATCAAGAAAGGTATAAACCAGTAGAAAAATGGTAAATCAACAGGAATAGATGGTAATTTCTCCTAATTTTATAAACGCACAAGGGATATGATATCGCCATATCTCGAAACGCTATTTAACGAAATATTGAGTATTAGCATCATCGTACTTGTGTTCAAGTCTGATTTCTTTTGTAAATGTTTTATATAATCTATTTTCAAACATTGTTAATGAAAGGTTATATAGATGTGTGTATTCTGTTGACTTAATTGATGAGAATCAAGCGGGTTTCCGTGATGGATATTCCGTAATCGATACTTTATTTAGATAATAAGTTCATCTGTAAACCAGGTGGTTGTTTTTATGTCTTATATATGTAGATTTTCAAAAAGCATTTGATTCTATAGTTTATGATAAATTGTTTAGTACTTTACACAATAGAAGGTTACATTGAAAAAAGTTTAAGTTACTATTGTCAATGTTTTCAAATTTGAAGTTTTCTATGAGGGTTGGTAACAAAATATCTGAATATTGGAAATATGCAAGGGGACGTAATCAGTCCATTCCGTTTAATGTATTAATACAAGAGTTGTCTACCTTTTTAACATATTTTTTTCCCAGGCATTTACATCAGTGATGCCATTACTCCAATTGAGTCTATTATATTCGCTGATGATATATAAGTCATGTTGCAGATACAGTAAATAATTTACAAATCAAGTTAAACAAACTTTCGGAATTTTTCAAAGAGTATGGAGTATCTGTTAACCCTTTCAGCGCCGAGTTGTTTAAAGTAGACTCTTCCATGTTCAAAATCGGGTGTGTCCATTTCTCATTTTTTGAAAGTTTTGGACTATTTTGGTAACTAAAAGGCAAACATGCTGATTTCAGGTGAGACAGCTCGTTACGAGCTGACTCACCTGAATCTGCATTGATTGCAAGATCCTCAATATTGCCTGTGGCGCTGAAAGAGTTAATTTAAATAAAACGGAAATAATGGTACTTAGGAATGGTGGACCACTGAGATCAAATGAAAAATTGAATTTGGAAGGGTCTGAAGTAAAAACAACGTCTGTTTATTAATATCTGGGCCTGTTATTTACTCCAAAACTATCGTTGTCATCTGCAACACGCAAACGTGCGGCTCGAGCTAAGAAAGCAATATTCTCTATCAAATCATATCAACGTAAATTTGGAAATTTTCCATATACAGAATATGTTAAACATTTTAATAAAATGGTCACACTACTGACATTCGAGGCAGAACTATGGGGGACTGAATACTGACATTATAGTAAATGTAAAGCCCATATCTCACATTCACGAATCTGAACACGAATGAACACGAGTTAACGTTTTCCTTAAATCATGTTAGAACGTATTAAGGTCGCGCACTCATTCGTGTTCATTCGTGTTAGGTCGTGGTCGGTCGCGCGCGGTCGTACGGACGTCGCAGCTCGGCTTAAATTGTGTTCAGTCGTATGACAGTCGTGTTCAATCGTATGAAGATCGTGTTCAGTCGTATGAAGATCGTGTTCAGTCGCGTTCAGTCGTGTTTGGGAGCGTGGAAAGAAACTCATACGACCTTCGTATGTTTTAACACGATTCAACACGAATTTCATACGCCTTTTATACGACTCCCATACGCCTGAACACGAAATCCATACTTTGTCGTACGACCGGAAGAGCCCATCACGTGACTGAGAGAGAACCTTGGAAACCCCCTGAATGTGAAAGCCACCTCCTTCCAAGATACTGGGCTTTTGGTGTCGGCATAACCTTTTCTGTGTACTTTTGTGCAATAGCCACACACGTTTCGTAGACAGTCGTAGAGTTGGTATTAGCAGCCACTCTAAAACCAAATTGAAGTGATCGGTAGGAGTCTCTAGTAGCCATATAGCGCAGTGTTATAGCTAGGCAAAGCCCAGGCTCTAGGGCTTTTCTCCAGAAGGTGTCCTTTTTTTCAATACGAGGACCAAAGCGTTCTACTAGTTCCATGAACATCTCCGAAGTGACACGCAAGAAGTTGGTTAATGTATGCACATCTGCACGATACAGTTCTTGCATTAGGTGTTCATAATGCCCATACAGAGGTCTCCTCAACATCGAACCCAGAATCTCTTCCAGTTCCTCACTCTACGACGCCTTTATTTACGTATTGTTTTGGATATGCTTGGCTTTCTCAAGATGTTGGAAACATTGATCACTTAACACGTTTATTTACACAAAAAAAATCAGAATGTTCCTTTCTATATTTACGTTGTGACCTCTCTATATATCGCTTCTTTGGTAATCCTGAAAGATATCTTTTGACAGATATCTCTCCGTATTTAAGAAAGGCTTAAGGACGTTTTCGTTGTTCTAGCCATAAACTTATGATAGGATTAGACATTTAACTTTTGGAAAGGAAAATCGTGTATGTTCTCTAAAGTTATTGTGATAGTTGAAAAGCAATACCATGTCTTCTGTCAGTGTGATATGTTTGGTGCAGAAAGACAGTCACTATTGAATTCATGGTACAATGGGAGAGACGATTTGAGAAGCTTTTAGAATTTACCCAAAAGTGGATAAATGGACAAGTAGTACTGGTAATTTACCCAGGAAACGCCGTGATATAACTGAAAGATTGTTGAAAGCAGCGTTACAGCAAACAGTCATTCAATCAATCATAAACATAAAAGTACTTAGATAACTTAAAGTCGGGTTCACGTGAAGCCCCAAATATTAAATATGTTCAAATATGTTTAAATATGTTTAAAGTACAATGACAACATGGATAGGGGTGTGTCAAGGGTTGCGGGGTTAGCATTACGAGTGACTGACTGGTGTCAGGATAAATGGACCAGTAATAATGGTTACTTACCCAGGAAACGCCGTGATATAACTGACAGCGTTACAGTAAACAGTCAACAGTCAATCATAACAATCAAAGTACTCAGATAACTTAAAGTCGGGTTCACATGAAGCCCCAAAGATAAGATATGTTCAAATATGTTTAAAGTACCATGACAACACGGATAGGGGTGTGTCAAGGGTTGTGAAGAACGATAAGGGGCAATACCTTGTTGATTGTGTTTCCTTTACACAACATTAACTGATTACAACATAAACATATAAACTGTTTTCAATTAATAAGAAATTATATTGAATTTGTTTGGGGTTTGAAGCATGGGTATTCAATAAGAATTGGTGAGTTTCTTTACAGTGCGCACACTTCTTTTTTATTCTGGCGGCTTTACGGTCAACATTCGTTGTAAACGTTTCGATCGTAAAAGTCGGTTTAATCAACTTCATGATTAAACACGACTAATGATATTTACTTTTAATAGTTTTGCTCTCCATTAAATTAACTCATCTTCTGTGTTAACATACATGCGACTTTATCCTGCATAAATACATCATTACTTTGAATCGTGATTTGAGTCGTTCCGCGAGAAAACCAACATTATGGACTCTGCGTAAAGTATCGACCCGGATCAGCATAAGCATGCCGCGCAGGCTTACCCGGATAAACACTTTTCACCTCCTGTAGATTTTCTGTTTCAGGAATCAATACTCTATACCTCTTTCCCCCTGAGACGGAATGTGTCGGCCGGATCAGTCTGCGCGGACAGCGCAGGCTGATCTGGTCGATACATTACGCAGATGTGACGTCGTGATATGAGCCGTTCCACCAACATTGTGGACTCTGCGTAAAGTATCGACCCGGATCAGCCTAAGCATGCCGCGCAGACCTACCCGGATAGACACTTTTCTCTCCTGTGGATTTTCTGTTTCAGGAATAACTACTCTATACATCTATCCCCCTAAGACGGAATGTGTCGGCCGGATCAGTCTGCGCGGACAGCGCAGGCTGATCTGGTCGATACATTACGCAGATGTCTATTTGTTGTGTACATTGAACCGTATATGAGTTATCCCACGAGAAAACCAACATTGTGGACTCTGCGTAAAGTATCGACCCGGATCAGCCTAAGCATGCCGCGCAGGCTTACCCGGATAAACACTATTCGCTTCCTGTGGATGTTCTGTGTAAGGAAGCATTACTTTATACCTCTATCCCCCTTGGACGGAATGTGTCGGCCCGGATCAGTCTGCGCGGACTGTGCAGGCTGATCTTGGCCGATAAATTACGCAGAGACCATACTGTTGTTGTTTTTTTGCGGGACGGCTCATTTTTTGAAGTCGAGCTCTCCTACATGTTAGCAACAGAACATTTTTTTCTGTTCAGATATGCATGCAGAACGAAACTGGATCATGAAGACAGCTGTTCCAGAACTTAGAACATTCTGTCGAGAAAGGGGATTGGAATTCCAGGTATATGTATGATATCACTTGCTGTAGGATTTTACAACCGGGGGGAAGTCAGATTATTCTACACAATAGCGTCGTCTGATCCAGAATATTTTAGACACAAAGGGGTTCCACATCGTTTATCAATAAGTTATTGGCTTTGTGTTGGAACCTACTATAATACTATACTATGCAATTGGAACCTTACAATGCACTGCCTAATATGATCTGAACATTGCTCTGTATGATATAACATTTAACTCTTTCAGCGCCAAAGGCAATATTGAGGTTTTTGCAAACAATACTGATTCAGGCGAGTCAGCTCGTAACGAGCTGTCTCACCTGAAATCAGCATTGTCGCCTTTTAGTTATCAAAATAGTCCAAATGTTTATTACATGAGAAATGGAGACGCCCAATTGTGAACATGGAATAGTCTACTTTAAACAATTCGGCGCTGAAAGAGTTAATTCTACTGTTATCATTTAATAATCACATATACATGTCGTATATTTGACCCATAATCGAGAGTTGATTTTCACATAAAAAATATTTATAAGAGTGTCATGCATTTTCCATTATATTTCTGTATACTCATACATGTTGCTGTGATCTATTCCATTTTGTAACATAAAACAGATTGTCGATATGCGATGGGGCGCTCGAGATGAACATATTGATGACCCTAGAACTCTGAAGCTGTGCCTACAAGAGATACAAAACTGCCAGAATGTGTCCATTGGTCCTAATTTTGTGGTAAAAATGTCGTCGTTTTTATAGTGTGCTTATTTTATAGCAAAGCCCTAAATTAAGGGGCGTGTTTCAGGTTCTCAGATGTTTTGTTGACCTCAAACACCTATGTTATGGGTACTCAAAAGAATAGTTTATGTGAGACAACGACATAGGTTTAACTGAGCAATAAGAGAAACATTATGGAAAATAGCTTCTCACTCATCCTTATCTAGGCCTCTGCTTGTAGTTTACGTATACTGATCATAAACTAATGTGATGATATTCATTATATGGTATGTCCGACGTTATTAAGTCATAAAAGTAGTTAAATCAGTGCTGCTGCATCGGAATGCAACACATGCGTAATTTGCAACTGGTGCTTTTGAACTGCATCCATCATGTGACGTTATAAAAAAAACATTGACAATAAATTCAACCAAAATGAATAGCACGTATGATAATTGTTTATTATTCACCGATAATTTGTAAGAAGTGTATTATGTACGTATTACTTAATAAATAAACTGAATAAAATTGATAAGGATAAGATTAAAACGTAAATCCTACCATTTCAGCAAGAGCCAAAGTGAATTAAATATGAAAACGATGCATATTCAGATGAGACAGCTCGAGCTGTCTCTCCTAAAATTTGCATTGTCTGTGCTTTGTCATTAAATGTTACCAACATTTCTGTTGGACGAAAAATGGAAGTGGTCCAATTTTCAAAATGGAAGAGTCGACTTTTGAAAGAGATATGTTATTTTGTAATTTGACTTTTAGGCGCTTTTGGGAGATAAATATGGATGCAGGCCCCTTGTGTCAGACATCGAAGCTTCTGAATTTAAACTGATCAAAAACACGGCAGTCGACTCGGGGTATGACGTCACACTTCTTACATCGTGGTATGTGTGTGATTATAATCAGGAACCAACCATGTATGTGCTACAGCCAATTAGCAGTCTGTTTCCCAGCTATTACGACAATTCTCCTATGAACAACCTACTGCAACAACAGGTATTTGATTGTTTCCTTTATCCTCCTCCTCATCATTATAGCTTTTAGTTTCTTTTTTGTTTTATTGGGGTTTAACGCCGTTTTCAACATTATAAAGTTACATAACTTATTCAGCTAGGATATGTGCATTATCAAAGAGCACTCCACCCTGACCTACTGGGAATCGAGCCCTGTGCCAAGTGCATGACGCTAACCACCCGGATATGGCATATTCCTATAACTATTATAATAGTATTATTAGAAGTCGAACTCGATTGTAAGTTGTTAAGAGGTTCAATTGTCAAATAATCAGCATCGGTGCACAATAATGCGTGTCGAAACAAAAAGTTCGCGGTGGAATTTGTTTTCTAATTACCATGTATAATTATCTTTTTGTGTGCATTTGGCTGTCAAATAAGTATAAACACATACCTTTAATTGAAACATGAACTGTGTATTGCCTTCGCATAGCGGCAATGTTGATCGGTGAGCCTTAAATAACAGATATCTGAACTAGCACAGTCAATTTCTACAATTTTAGAAAATGTAAATCATCATCCGATGCCATGGTGGAAAAAAGCATTGTCTGTAAGGCTTGTTTCTCCTTTTGCTACAATGTTTTCATCTCTTTTCAATAAATAAATCTTCCCTTATGAGATTTCCCCTAATTATACTTTAATGTTCTGCAGATTTGTAGTATTCGGGAAAGAGGTTTTAAGACATTTTCAATGTCGCCTGCAGCAGAATTGTTGTATTCGGGAAAAAGGTATAAAGACATTTTCAATGTCGCCTGCAGCAGAATTGTTGTTTGTTTGCAATGGTTAAACGAGCCGTTCCAAGTGAAAACCAACAGTACGGACTCTGCGTAATGTATCGACCCGAATCAGCCTGCGGAATCCGCGCAGGCTAATTCGGGCCAACACATTCCGTCTCAGGGGGTTAGAGGTATAGAGTAATGATTCCTGATACAGAAAATCCACAGAAGGCGAAAAGTGTCTGTCTGGGTTAGCCTGCGCGGCATGCTAAACTGATCCGGGTCAATACTTTACGCAGAGTCCACAATAATGTTTTTCTCGTGGTATGGCACATCTGTGTTGTTCTTCATGATGAATATGATGTTTCAGGCACAGAGAGATTGGCAAACAGTTGTTGACAAATTACACCAACTATTCAGGAGTGTGACGGACATTTTGTTTAGAAGAAATAAAATATCCGAAGAAACAAAGCATAAATACTTTCAGTCAGGTAAAAATATCGTTTTTACTATCTGGGGAAAATGATTGACCGTGGACCCGGAATACATCATACGATCCACTGCGTGTTATATAAATAATTATAAAATCCAATTGTGATAACTACATTTGATAGTGTAACTTTGTTTTATCCCCCGCGGCATTCAATAAATCTGCATCAGACGACTTTGACATCATCTCAGCAAAAATAGGCAATAATCTCTATACATAATAGTTTGATTATTGAATAGAGTTGCAATTATTATGAGAAGTTTTTCGGCGATAGCTGTTTAACCGCAGTTTTGACCTAGATGTTAAACAAATGATATAGATTGTAGACCAATCAAATGTTTTATTTAATGAATAATTTCGAAGAAATAAAGGAAATGAAACGTTTTGATTGGTTCATAGTTAAGTTGGCGATCCTACGAGAGGCACTTATAAGGTGAAGTTTTAAAATGAAATGCTCTGCATACTAACCTTTAATTGTCTTCATTAAGAAACAAATTTCAGTGAAAGAAATCAGTGAAATATAATATTTAAGAGCAAAATATTTTTTTAAACATGATTAGTTTTCAGTTATTTATCGTAAATTGAAACTTATACACCTCTTGGGAGCCTCGCGTAATCTCCAGTCATATGACGTATTCTCGGCCTTGAATGCGCATGTTCCATTTCTTAGTATTTTCTCATATTGATCTCCGTTCATCCTTTTTAAAGATATTTCTTGTTTCTTTTGTCACACTGTTTCAAATGTAATTTTACCGCAAAGGCATCAGAAAGCGTCTGTATGTTGGAAAGTGTTAACATAACATATTTGAACAACATCCAAAATGTTAAATAACGCCTCATAACTCAATCATTTTGTGTATACACGAACGGCTATACGTTCTAACAGCATATGTTATGTTCTCACTTATTTTCCAATGTATTAATTTCAAACTTGATATTCAGATAGGTTGTGTCCAGCAGCTGTGCAATAAATTTGATATGAGAACATGAATATGTCTCAAAAAGTCCCGGAATCGCCAAACAAAAAGGTATATATTAATTTTCAGCCACAGAATCAGAAGTAACAAATGGCATTCTTCTTGCTGGACAAAGAAAGTCAAAGACATTATGCTTTCAACGGACGTTACATGGGATTACTCCTAAAGAGGGCGTGCGTGTTGCTAGTAAGTCTAAACATTAGTATTTGAGCGGCGATAAAGGAGAACTTTAGTGGGAGAAAACTGGTCTTTTCCCAAAGCATATCCCTCGTATCACTTAAACAAACTCTGTGTTGTAGGTACTCTAAAGAACCCACACCATCATAGGGTTGCGTATAAAATATGGCTTTTTAAGAACATGAAAAGAGGAAAAGATGAGTTGGGGGTAAACTGGTATTTTTCCACACAGCATATCTCTCGTTTCACTTAAAAAACATAGGGTTTCAGTCTCAAGTATGGTTTTAAAACATGAAAAATTACCCTTATCTAATGCTCTGTTATTGAAGTGCGTTTGCGTTTAGTATCGATCCAGATCATTCTGTATATCCGAGCAGTCTGATCTTGTCCGACAGACGTTTCTTGAAACCTTCTATAAATATTTAGCGTACAGTTCAGAGACAGATAAAACTGCGCTGAGGCGCTGGCTAATCAGGATTTACACTGAGCACCGACCAAATATTTAAAAGCAGGAAGAGTGTACTAAAACGAACATTTGAAGAGTTAAGGGGTCTATAAGAGCCCTTTACATTAGTACCATAAATGGTGTGTCTTAAAATATAAATCGTATTTGATTGTAGCTAGATTCACCGATCTGTTAGAGAAGAGTCTCGACTTCGAAGCAGAAAAATTGCGCGAACAACTGAGATTGGAAAAGGTGAAGTTTTCAATGCCAAAGGACAATTTGCTGAGATATAATCTGCAATGGGACAAACATGGTCTGGATGTCTCAGAGAATCATCAACACAAAAGGTGAACTTTCTTAATATTATAACCTCGTCCTGTTTTTCGAAGAAAAAAGTCGAGATATTGTGATACCCTTTTGCATCTTCGTCGGCGTCGTCGTCGGCGTCGTAGTCGGTGTCGTCGTTAAAAAAAGATAAATAACCTTACCTCATAACTAAAAAACCATTCAATACTTTCAAATGAAACTTGGTACACATGTTACTAGAAACAATACGCATGCCAATTTTCAGTAACGCCCCTTTGTCGTCTAAGAAAAAAGAAGACGAGCGTTGGCGTTCGCTTAGGGCACTCTTGCATTATATTAAACAGTAAACCCTTTCCTAATTACAGACGCATCTGCAACAGACGGCCTCTGAAAACACCGTGACAAAATGAGATTATGGTAATAATGAGGAATGTGTCCCTTTCTCACAATATTTATAAATCAATTCAATATCCTTTCCTTTATTTGAATTTCCAAGTGTTTCATTTTGTCTCTGATTTTACATAGTTGATTACTGCATTTTTTTTGTATGTGGGGAAGGGTTACACATTTCCCTTTTAAATCTGACTTTGAAATTATTATGAGAAATTAAGAAAATGTTTAAAGTGATCAATGATATTTTATGCAAACATAAAATGATTTATGGATTGTAGGGCATTTAAGTGTATAACTGGAACAATTTTACTCTAGTTCGGTTGCAGGAATCAATTGCACCCTTCTTGTTTGCATGCGTGAACCAACCAAAAGAAGAGGCTATCACGTGGCCTTTATGGGCCAATCGCTGGCAGTCTTCTTCACTCTTGTATTATATCTCGGGTCGACAACATTGGGGATAAATCTCTCGGAAAATATTTTAATCAATGATATGGATTGATTAACTCCCTTGTATATGGATCAGACCAGTCCTACAATCGAAATATGATTATTTTGACCATCTGCACCCAATGTTCTGGTGTTTTACGACGCCTCGGTGGTATAGTGGCAGAGCGTCCGCCTTGGGTGCAAGGGGTCGCGGGTTAGATCCCGGGCCGCGTTATACCAAAGCCTTTATACAAATGGTAATAATTTACTGCCAACCTTGGGGCTCATGGTTGCGGAATTAGTATTAAGACTGACTGGTGTCAGGATGTATGGACAAGCAGTACAGAACATACACAGAAAATGAAATGAAAGGTTTTTGAAAGCTGCGTAAACATCGAACAGTCAATCGATTAATTTGGTGATATGCACACAGATACGCTTAGTCAAAAGTCAATTGGTTTCTTACCCTTTTTAAAGAGGAACACGATACCTATCTTTAACAGTTTTACAGTTCTTTATCAATATGTTGCATTAACACTTACGCCCTGGTAGCTCAGTCGGTAACGACACGGGCTGTCAATCAGGAGTGTAAGTTCGATCCTCAGATCGGCCAAAATTGTTTCTGACGTTTTACAAAGGTCACCGTGACAAGCGTCATTCGTCTTCCACCAAATAACTAACAGTCTATTTTGAAAAGAAGCCAGTTTGTTTGGAAGTCTGTTGTTTGGAGTTTTGGTATGAGCAAGCCAGTAAACATATGAGTAGGTGAACGAACATGACGCCGTGATATTACTGAATAATTGTTGAAAACGGCGTTAAACCCCAATCAATCAGTTACTTTGAAAGCATCAGCTGTGTTGCAATCCCTGCTACCTGGATCACTAAGTAATATTTTGATATTTGATGTCTTCGATCGACGTAGTAATTTAATGAAAATGTGATTGCTTAAAATATATTTCTTGCTTCTAGTTACCTTGAAAGGTTTGGAGAAGATTTTCTTAGTTCAACCAAGGAGATCATATTGTCTTCAATTGAAGAACAATCAGCCATGTATGGGAATTCCCCATTATTAGAGGAAGTTCTGCACCACCTTCACTTGTGCAAGTTCAGATGTTTGACATTCTGTGGTAGAGAAATGATATTACTTGATATAAGAGACAAACTGCGATTAACTGAATCTGACAAAAGTTCACCAATACAGACACAGGAGGTTTTGATGAACGGAGTAAGTGATTCAGAAAAACCAGAAGTCTTTGATCTTCTCGAAACTGCATTTAGCAGAGAGAAAATAGTAGTTGATGAGCAAGTGAATCCATTGGGTCATGAACAACAAAACCAAAAGGTCCATAATGATGGTGTGTTCAATGGTGAAGATGAAGCAGCAAACATTAAAGTTGCATTTGGAGATGATGTTGATGTAAACGAATCAGATCCAGTTGCTGATATAAACGATGAATTGAACAGTATAGCTAATGCCGAGGAATACACAACACCACTAGTTATTTATGGTTCATCGGGGAGCGGGAAGACATCAATCACTGCCAAATGTATGGAACAATCAAAATGCTGGTTCCCAGAATCTGTTAGTATCATACGGTTCCTTGGTACATCCTCAATAGCAATGTCTATTAGAGAAGTTATTGTAAGCCTGTGTATGCAGATCTCACATGTTTACAAAGTTCCACGCCCAGTTGGACTCGATCTCATGGTTGACTTTCACTTTCTCGTGAATTATCTGAAAACCCTGTTGTGGAGGATAGACACAAACTCTCGCCCTCTCGTTATCATAATGGTTTCTGTTGACAAGTTGGCAACGACAGACCACGCGCACACATTCAACTGGCTACCATTGAAACTTCCACCAAACGTGCATCTTATTATCTCAGTTTCATCAAACCGACATGAATGCTTAAAGGATTTGAAGAGTGTCTTCCATGAACTAGACAGATATGTGGAGATTACAAGTCTAGAAAAAAGTGCTGGTATTGACATGATTAATACAATTGGTCAGAGATTCAACTGTCATCTTTCTAAAAAGCAAAGAAATCTCTTGCTCGACAAGTTTGAAAAATGTGGTGGACAGCCTCTGTTCCTAAAGGTTTTGACGGATGGAGCAGTATCATGGAGGTCCTTTGACAACATCAAACCTAATATGATTGGATCCGATGTCACTGGAGTCATTAATCAGCTGTTTGATAAACTTGAAGCAGATCACAGTCCGGTGTTGGTCAAACATATGATTGGTGAGTGAATGTCTTATTGTAAACCCCCCTCTCCGACACACACTAAAATAGAAACAGAATTCATTAAAAACATCCAGGCACAAGTATGGAAATATTTATTTAATACAAATATGATTATTGAATAGAGTTGAAAACGTTGAGGCAAACGGATGCGTCCTAATGATTATACTGGTGAAAGAGTGTTACCATATGTAATTGAAGCACTAAATACATAAGTTAAGTTGTATATCTTGTTAACAATACATTGAACTAATTGGAGAGTAAAACTTAGTTTGACAATACTAGTAGGTTGTATCGGCGACGTAGATAATTTTCTTATCTACATTCTTGGTTATAGGAATAATTATTTGTATCGTATCAGCCCTCCCGACAAATGCTACGATATTACTATACGTTTTGAGTGTGATACTTACCCGTGTCTAGTCTCTAAACTTGAAGTTTATATTTTAACCAATACTTGAACATCATTGGTAATGAATTAAAAAAATATTGATTTTCATTTGATACTGCCCATTAATGTTTCAAGCCTCCTTTTGGGTACATGAAACATGCGCAATTACAGCTCATGATGAATGGGTTGGTTGATTGGTCAATCAGTATGATATATATATGAAGTGTGTTGAGCAATCTACATTTAAGATATTTTAATGAAACTTAATACACATGAGAATGCTCAATTCATATTAAGTTTGTTTCATAACTGTCCCGGCATATTTGAGTTAGTTTCCACTGATTGTTTCTTTTATACTATCAAAAAGGGTTTTGACGGTCTTTAATATGTTTTAAAACTGTTCAAACGTTGTCTTGAAGTATTATAATCATAATTCTTGGATAAAATTTAAGTAATAATTGCACTTTCCAGTACCATAAATATCTAAATATTGATCCTCCTTCATGCTTCAATGTTACTAGGTAGACATACTCAGTAAGCCAAATTATGTATTTTCATGACTTTCAATTGACAGTTCTTCAAACGTTTACTGCCAAAATAGTTGTTAACTACTTATAACTTATTTTGTTGTCACTATTAGTAATATTTGCAAAATGTTCAACATTTCATCATTTTGAATCTGGAGTTCAACACCTCGAAGGATAGTTCTTAATTATATTGATCTCATTATAGCATACCTGTGTGCTTCAAGAGATGGTCTTACTGACATAGAAATGGAAGATATTCTGTCATTGGACAATGAGGTTAGTTTATTGTTTTATGAATCCTTTCCCACATACAACACATCTGCAGCAGACGACTTTAAAGGATTCGAGGTAATTTTTTTGAAAATCTCTATAGATAGAAGTATG
>JASEVX010000425.1:0-105167 GCA_031761405.1 Serripes groenlandicus | reverse complement strand
GACAGTCTACTACAAAATAGAAGATCACCCGAGACACGTGACCTGTATTCACATATCCCCTGACGACACGTTGCTACTGACATCAGAAACTGTCGATATGGATACCATGAATGGAGAGTGTCTATCACCTTCAGCTGGTCATCCCACATCTCTGATATTTGACCTGGTCTCAAAGAAGCTGCTGCATACACTGGAGCCACATTTGAATATCACACACAAGAGTTTAATAACTAGGAACAATGTTCTTATCTGTACAGGCATGACTGAGAAAGGGGTCATCTACTGTTATGACATGGTCAATGGTAACATGTTGAAAGCTGTTCAAATAAACAACGTGTTAGAACCAAACATTTTACAGGTCCACGCATCCCACCAATATGTGTTGTGTGGTTATAGAGAAAAAGTGGGTGGGGCGAGTAACCATGGTGACAGCAGTAAAGTTACCAGAGTACTTCGGATTGTAGATGGAACCCTACATGGGGAGTGTCCTGTTAAGGGAAGTTGTTCTGGGATAACATTGTTTGGTATTACACACATCTACTACGCAACTTGTCTGCCGAATGAGAAAGACCTAAATATTTATTATGCAGGTATGTTGCGAAGATGGGCATTGACATGCCACCTTCTTTCTATGTGATAGGTGCATTTAACCTTTCGGACTTGCAACACGCATGCAACAGTCAACTATGAAAGCATCGATGCAAAAATACAGGGTATGTCTTAAATTAAAAATTTATTGTTAAATAGAGTTGTGGACATTTAACTCAATTTAATAAAAACACATTATATCCGTACTGTTCTTAAACTATTTGAGCTTCTTCATTTTTGCATGATTGACTTCAGATCTTGCATACATTTTTTTTTGTCTTTTACACTTGCATTGATGAGCAAGGTGAGGGATGTCGAGATATTTAATTGCACATATATTTGTTGTCAATGAAATGTTATGGGAAGGAGTCACTATTGATGTTGATGATTATTTAATATTTGAAGGCCATGTGAGAAGTCCACTACCTAAAGGAATCCTGATACATAAACTGAGTGGACACAGTGGACCTATAACAGAGATCCTGGTACCTTCAAACATGAATAGGATCATCACAGCTAGCTTAGATAATACAGTAAAGGTAGGTATCACCTGAACAACATCATGAATAGGATCATCACAGCTGGTTTAGATAATACAGTTAAAGTAGGTATGACTTGAACAACATCAGTCTACATTCATATTCTGATCAAAGGATATTCTTTTCCCCACAAAGTCATGGAAGCTTTTAACATTTCTTTGGTTAATGGTTATTCACAAGTTTGCATTCCACGACTTCATATGGTATTTTACCCAGCTTTCGACAATTCATCAGCGTTTCCCGAGTAGGTTATAATGGTCCATTTATCATGACACCAGCGAGTCAGTCTTAATGCTAACCCAACAATCCCGAGCGCGAAAGACTAAAAGCAATTAATAATATTTTTGAAGTCTTTGGCATGACCCGGCCGGGGTCGATCCCGAACCTATTTACACATGATGCGGATGCTCTACCAATTCGCCCGTGGTGGTTACTTTTCAATAATAAAAACTGTGCCAATCATTACTGATGGATTTTGCAAGAGGCTCGTAATAGTTGGTATTTATGTATTTGAAAATGTATTTAACGTGACACGTTTTGTAATGTCGGATAATTATAAGTCAAACGACTGTTTGATAGTGACGTTTGATATGAAAACAAGAACAATACAGACAGCGGTAAAAAAAGAGCTTTTTGCAAAACGGTGGTAGCTATAATTTGTAAAAAGATGTTTTTAGGACAGTTTTGCATGGAGCCTACACACAGTTGTTTTCTTTTATTTGTAGTGTCTAGTCTTGTGTTAAAGTAAGGTAACTTCATCTCTTATTGATAGGTTAGCATGAGTATGTTTAGACAATATTAGCAGACGACTTGGAAAACATGTTGGCAAAAATATAAAAATCTCTTAAATGAAATTTTTATTATTGAATGGTTTTGAACACACTGTGGCAGAAGGAGACATTGCTCATGATGAGCAATTTCCTCTTTTGTCACAATGTTTTCAAAAGTCGTCATCTGCAGAGGCACCTGTATGCGCGAAAAGGTTAAAGTATAATACTTATCTTAATAAGTATGGGATTTGAAAATAATACTTCATAGCTTCCATATGGAGATAACAGCCGTAGAGAAAAGACTGGCCACTTCAAGTCGACTAGAACCCTCGCCTGTACAAGTCGTTTCCCAGTTCGCATACACCGACACATCCAAACAAACTATTACTACACAGTTATGTCTCAACAGGTAACGCCTTAACCCCCTTTCACACCTGTAGAAGCAATTCGACACATCTTCAGGAGTTTCTTTATGAAACATTGTGACAAAAGAAGAAATTGCTCATAGTGATGTATAGTCAGGGGCGTATCTTTGCAATAATCAATGTGTAGGCCGTCACGTCAGAAAATCAACATTGTGGACTCTGCGTAAAGTATCGACCCGGATCAGCCTAAGTATGCCACACAGGCCTACCCGGATAGACACTTTTCGCCTCCTGTGGATTTTCTGTTTCAGGAATAACTACTCTATACACCTATCCCCCTAAGACGGAATGTGTAGGCCCGGATCAGTCTTCGCGGACTGCGCAGGCTGATCTGGTCGATACATTACGCAGATGTCTATCGCCGCAGCTGCATTATGGGGCATTTTGAGAAAAATTGTGTAGGCACGTGCCTACAGTGCCTATAGGGAGCTACGCCCCTGTTAGCCATAGTGAGCAATTTCCTCTTTTGCCACATTTGTTTCAACACCATATGATAATTATTCTTTTCTTTATTGAGTTTTTCCATGTTTTTGAAAGTCGTCCGATGTAGAGTTGGTTGGAAAGGGCTTATATTTTCCCCGATATTGACAACCTTTGATGCGTATGATGCAGATAACAATGAAGACAACATCATGATAAGCAAGTTTTCCATTTGTCACAATGTTTCCAAGTCTTTTAAAATAATTACACTTTAACTTATAGAGAGTTTCAATATTTTTACTTAGATGTTTGCAATGTCGTCTGCTGCAGATTTACTGTATATGGAAAAGGGTTAAACAGGCACTCTATAATGTCCTAGAAGCAGAATGCTTTTTTTGAAAATGTGTGTTGAATAGAGATATCTACGCAAAACGAGAAATGATTGCCCTTTCCTTAAGTGTTTTCAGATTTCTGCATTTATACTTCCAAATTTGAAATTGTGTTAAAATGGTTCTAGTATGTTTTGAAATCAAACTTACCTAACATTTCCTATAGGTAAATCGTTTCCCACATACAACAAATCTGCAACAGATGACTCTGAAAACATTTAGTAAAGAATATGGAAACTTTCTAAAATTAAACGTACAATTATGGAATAAAGCTAAAAACATTGTGGCTTATGAAGAAATTGCTCATCATGAGCAATTCATCCCTTTGCCACTATGTTTTAAAAGTCGTCCCAGTAGAATCTGTATGCGGGAAAGGGTTAGACGGCCCGCTGCAGAGGCAGCAGTAGAATATGTATGTGGGAAAAGGTACACGGCCAACTTATAATGTCTTTGCAGAAAATGACATTTTGAAAATGTTTGTGGTAAAAAAGATGATTACATCCAAATTTCCGCATGTCCTACACCGTTGTTCTACTATGTTTCGAAAGAAGACATCTAACTCAAGATTTCATATCGGTTAACCATTTCCCATAAACAACAAATCTGCAGCAGACGGTTTTGAAAACATTTAGTCCAAATAATGTAAACTCTCTATAAATGTATTAACATATTTCAAATAAAGTTGAAAAACAAAGCAATTTCTTCTTTTGTTACAAAGCTTTCAAAAGTCGTCTGCTGCAGAGGCATCCGATGCGTCTCCATGACAGAAACGATTAATCGGTTAAACGGTTAATCGGCTAATCGGTTGATGTAATTGACAGGTACGGAGACAGCCTGTACAGCTAACGTAATTGTCAGGTACGGAGACAGCCTGTATGGTTAATCGGTTCATGTAATTGTCAGGTACAGAGACAGCCTGTATGGTTAATCGGTTCATGTAATTGTCAGGTACGGAGACAGCCTGTATGGTTAATCGATTCATGTAATTGTCAGGTATGGAGACAGCCTGTATGGTTAATCGGTTCATGTAATTGTCAGGTACGGAGACAGCCTGTATGGTTAATCGGTTCATGTAATTGTCAGGTACGGAGACAGCCTGTATGTTGGGACAAATGACGGAAAACTACTGAGATACAGTACAGAGACGGGCCAACTGAAAGTGACCAAAGAGATGAACATTGGTGCGGTTAACGTCATGATACCGTCTAAAAGTGGACAATATGTCATTGCTGTAGGAACTAAAATACACGTTGAAGATTTACAATGTAAGTTTGACAAATTACTTTTGATACCTCTGTAGCGTGTGACTTTGTAACACAGAGTGGGGAAGAGAGAAAAGAGCAATATCTAGTTTTCCCTCATTTTGTTCACATCTGTATAACATATTCTTGTTTTTAGCTCATCTGAGCATAAAGTTCGTTAATGTGCTACACTCCAGAGTATAGATAGTAAAGGCAAAGTGTTAAAACTTTTTCAAAGTTGTTTTGAAATATAAGATTCATAATTCTTGGATAAAATTAGAGTAATCATTTCACTTTCAAGTACAATAAACATCTAAATACTGATCGTTTACGTTTCATTTTTACTGGGTACACATACCCAGTATGCTAAATTTTGTAAATTTGCATGACTTTCAATTGACTGTTTTTCAACATTTACTGCCAAAAGAGTTTTGAACTATTTATTACTTACTTCGTTGTCTTTATTAGCAATATTTGTGGAAGTTCCAACGTTACAAAATGTTGATCTCCATCTGGAGTTCAGCACCTCTAATGAGAGCTATTGAGATATGTATGTGTCCCTAACAGGAACGCTCCCATATTGCCGTATATCAAAATAAGGGGAAAATTAATTCCATGCAGAATTCTGGTTGCTCATTATGTATGCAAAAAGAATAAAAAAGGGAAAATAGTAAGTCTTCTTCTTTGAAAACATTAAGTGATTTTCCACCAATATTGCTCAACCCTTCCCAACATACAAGTCTGTGAACGCTCATTATTTTGTATAGCACACTTTGTGAAAGTATTCTCCTCTGAAAGTCGAATTTTGTACAGTAACTTTAACAACGATATAAGTGTAATTCATATTCCCTTCAACCCAGTTCCACGCGTGATAAAATGGCTGCAGACGACTTTGAAAACGCCCGGCTAAAATTCGGAAAATGTCTTTAATTATTTGAATACCTATTGAATTAAGTGGAAAACAATGTGGCAAATGGAGAATGTTTTCTTTACCTGTCTTGAATTACAGCCAATAAACAACTGCAACTTGAGCCACCAGCCACAATGACCAGTGCTGCTGAAGCCAACAATATTTTGGTATGTGGGTCAACTTATCCAGAGTCCAGGGCTCGTGTCTGGAATATTCAAACAGGTACATATGAGCCGTTCCGCAAGAAAAAAACTTTGTGGATTTTGCGTAAAATATCGACCCGGAACAGCCTAAGCGTGCGCGCAGGCTAACCCGGATATACACTGTTCGCCTCCTGTGGATTTTTTCTGTATCAGGACTCGTTAGTCTATTCCTCTATCCCCCTGAGACGAAATGTGTCGGCCGGATTAGCCCGTGTGGACTGCACAGGCTAATCCGGGTCGATACAATCGCCGAGGCAATAATGTTAATTTTCACGTTGAACGGCTCATATCATGTTAAAAAGGATTATACTGTTGAAATCTCTCTTCGGATATTTGTAAAGTCCCAATATTTACCATGTTAACTCACATGAGGACGAGGTGCTAGTTGTGAACTGTAATGTTGTCCATTCATATCTTCATATCATAAACTACTGGTCAGATTTCTTTAAGCTATTTCTTTTTGTCGTAATATTTTTGGTAAAAGAATGTTGCCTGCTGAACACTTTGGCATTAAAACTTGTGGGTATGAGGTAAAGGGTTAACCCTTTCCAACATTCAACAATTCTGCAGCAGCGAACTCGAAAACATCTTGAAAAAAACTATGAAAAATCTCTATACATGAATGCATAACTTGAAAATAATGAGCAATTTCTCTTCTGCCAGTTGTTTTCAAAAGTCGTCTATTGCAAAGGCCCCGGAAAGAGTTTGTATGAGAGAAAGAGTTGTCTTGAGTGTTTTGTAATAGCAATACATTTAAAAAAAAAAGAAAAAAATGCTGACCACATGTATAACGGAAGAAGAATATAACTGCGTACAATTAATCCCTTTCCCACATACTACAAATCTGGAGCAGACCAAAAACATGAACATTGTCTATAAATGATATAAAAGATTTTGAAAAGAGAGTACTGTGGCAAAAGTCTTCTGTCGAAGATGTTTCAAAATGGTTTTGAATGTTAGAAAGTTATAACCGTATTGTAATTCGTCTGTAACAGAAGTCTAGAGAACATGCTGTTTGAAAAAGATGAAATTGGAAAAGAAACATAAATGTTTTTCATAAATGCTTGAAATTATTTCGAATTATGATATACATGTAGATCTGTTCATTTAACCCTCTTCCCCACAGAGCTGTCTGATGCCTCGGCATCAAACGACTTTTGAATCCATTTTGGCAAAAGTAGAAATTGCTCAAAATGATGTCCACTTTATTCACTAATCATACTATCATTTATAGAGGTTTTCTTTACTTTGGACTTGATCATTTCAAAGTCGTCTGTTGCAGATTGTTTTAATACGGGAAAGGGTTTAATACCTTATTCTTTTCTTCCTCCTGGTTTAACATTTGGAGATTCGTACATTCATCAGCAAAAGGACAGTTTTGTGAACCCTTTCCCACATGCAGACGCATTTTGATGCATTTGCAGCAGACGAATTTTGTCACAATGTTTCAACTCTATTCAATAGTTATTCTTTCATTAAATGAAATTTCCAATATATTTTCCTAAATGGTTACAGTCATCTGCTGCGGCTTTGTCATATGTAGAAAGTGTAAACTCTCTATCGTGTTGTTTAATGATATGTTTTTCGTTTATATTTACTTTACCAAGGCCAGGTACTTAAATATATAAATGGACCGTATTCATTCCAATGTGTGAGCATTAACAAAACTGGATCAAAGGTACGATCAATCAATAAACGAGGGAGATACAAAAATCACGGACATATGCTCTGATTTCTTTTTTATGACAGATATATTCTGAAACATTATTTAAGTAATGTTTGACTTAATACCAAGTTGATTAAAGAATTTGATATGTATTTTGATAACTCGAATATATATGTAGAATATAATGGTATCTATGACAACGTCACTTAACGCATACCGGCCCAGAATATGTTGACGTTTGACGTATGATTCGTTTTGATTCTGCATTGTGAAAAACAAATACTGTCCTTTTTCAAAATACCCCATTGGAATGAAATCCACAGAATATAATTTTCAAGCCATGAGTCTAGATAACGATTCGGTCTGTATGTTAGAAAAAAGACCTGGACTGCTAAGGAAAAAGTGTTATCCAGCAGCATTTTAACTTGGGCGACTTGGGAAGACTTGCATTATAATAAAATATATAGGACGTAATATTTCCAAAACATATATATTTTAAAAATACTGAAAATTGGGTTGGTATGGACACTGATCTGTAAATGTCAAATTGTATCGAAAATGTCGTGATCTACCTTCTGGTGCAATTTAAGGTAAATTCCAAAAACAGTAAAGAAATGAAAGCACTATTCCGTGAACTGTTTGACCCCCATCCCTCGCATCTGAGTCACGTCTACCATCTTGGGGTCTGAAGCTTATGTGTACAGTTAAGACTCGGAAGAGTCTATGCCTCTACACAGACTCACCGGGGTATTCAGAGTACGTCTAGAATGTACTCTAGTTATAAATGTATCTCTTGACAAAAACCTAGAACCCTAACCGTTGCCTCATTAGTTTTACGCCAAGTCAGGGGCGTAGCTTGGCAATAATCAATGTGTAGGCCGTCTCGTGAGAAAATCAACATTGCGGACTCTGCGTAAAGTATCGACCGGATCAGCCTAAGCATGCCACACAGACGTACCCGGATATACACGGATATACACTTTTTGCCACCTGTGGATTTTCTGTTTCAGGAATCACTACTCTATCTCCCCTTAGACGGAATGTGTCGGCCGGATCAGGCTGATCTGGTCGATACATTACGCAGATGTCTATCGCCGCAGCTGCATTTTGGGGCATTTTGAGAAAAAACGTGTAGGCACGTGCATACAGTGCCTAAAGGGAGCTACGCCCCTGATTGTAGTTTTCGTGCTCTCTATGGTCGTTACTTGTCTAACTCAAATTAACATGGGACTCTCAATAAGGGGAGTTAGATACTCATTTCCCCACACTATCTCTCTTAGCCCTTATCCGAACTCAAAGGAATTGATTCAGCGTTTTGGACAAAGTAAGTGTAATATCATCAATTCTCCAATTTAAACATTGTTACAATTACAGCTTTAGAAGATCGTGAGTATGTGTTTAAACAATTAGGAAATGATTTAATCACATATTTGTTGTGATAAAAAAAAGTGTAGTAGAATGCATGAAGAGCCTATAGGAAGACAATCTTGCATTGTTTTGTTCATGTACTTTAGTTGATACTGAAATATTAATGAGACAATATATTTTAAGTTCAGCAAGTTTTATTTTTTAACCTGATATGGCGCTTTTAGTGCCTTCTGATTACACAAGTTCTTTGGACATAAAATGTTATATCTGGAACATTCAAAGAAAACTGCGGTAGACAGGGGCAGTGTACTGAGTCATATGTCAAAATTACATGGACTTGTAAATATCAAATATGTTTCGCTCAATACCTCAAGAACCCATTGACACAGTCTTCAAACTTCATGGGATGATTGTTCTCCATGAGAATATGACCCCTCTGTTATCGGGGTCACTTGCTCAAAGGTCAAGGTAATAGAGGCTGTAAAATGTCAAATTGATTTCTGCTCAATTTCTCAAGATTATCTTGATCGAGTGTCGTTAAACTTCACAAGTTGATCGAACTCCATGAGAAGACGACCGCTATTTTTAAGTTAACATGCGTTCAAAATATCGAATCTATTTCTACTCAATTTCTCAAGATTCCTTTGATCCAGAGTCTCAAAACGTTAAAAATTTATTGGAAATCCTACTATTTTTTCGAATCACTGCGTCAACTGTCAATTTCGCATTGCCCGTATCACTGCGTCAACTGTCAATTTCACAATGCCCGGATCACTGCGTCAACTGTCAATTTCACATTGCCCGGACCACTGCGTCAACTGTCAATTTCACATTGCCTGTATCACTGCGTCAACTGTCAATTTCACAATGCCCGGATCACTGCGTCAACTGTCAATTTCACATTGCCCGGACCACTGCGTCAACTGTCAATTTCACATTGCCCGGACCACTGCGTCAACTGTCAATTTCACATTGCCCAGATCACTGCGTCAACTGTCAATTTCACATTGCCCGTAAAATAAAATCTTATTCCGCTGAATATCTCAAGAATCCTTGGATCCGGAATCTTCAAACTTCACAGGATGATTGGACTCTGTGAGCAGATGACCCCTATCTATGACAGTGTAATAGGGGAGATAAACACTTTGATCAGAAAAGCATATTCTAGCTACTAGTTACTTTTTGCGCTCCGTAGCTTTTTAGAATGCTTTACTTCAAATGTCCTTTACAGATCCTGTGTCCAACCGTTGCGATTTTTTTCCCGCTCAGGTAAAAGAAAATCCCAGACATAAGCAGTTATATATTTACCTTTTGAAATCACTCATATGTTCGAGTTTGGGCCATCTTGAAATTGATTCAGAAATGTCACAGATATATAATTAGTTTTGAAATTATTTCAGATTGTAGCATCCTTAAATACATGGCCAGCAGTAATACCACTAGAAGGTGCCGAAATAAAACAGAAAAGTTTGATTGAAGGTCAAAAGGACAAGGTCACATGTTGTGGAATTAGTACAAACAACTTGTTGGCTGCAACAGGCACAACTAATGGGTGTATAAGAATTGCAGATATGAAGGGGAAATATTTATTTTGTTTAAAACAAAGGTCACAAGTAACGACCTTGACCTTCACACATGACAGCAAGTCACTGGTAACAACAGGTTACAGGTCTATCTATGTATGGTCAACTGTAGCTGGAGAGTTAAGGTTTGTATATCTAATTTCCTTAGATCGAAAGTAAAGTGGAATTAATATTTTTCTTCTACAATTGTAATAGAAGCTTAATTACTATATTTATTCTTTCACTTTACGTTATGTAAACAAATCAATAGTTTTGCTTAGTTGGTTGTGAGATGAAACCCGGGCTTACCTTAACTTCTTTTCCATCAACACTTAATGACACAAGTAATTTCATGGCCATTTGTTTGCTGCCACGGGACCTAAAGGCATTGTAGAAAAGCGAGAAAGAATGTTTTGAGCTTGATACACATACGATAACACATGTACATGTACATGGTTATGCGAATTGCTGCTGGAATAAGACTACTGTCAGTGGGGGAACTGTCACCCTCTTATCCTTCTGTATTGTTAAAACAGATGGCATTTGTAGTTATAACAGATAAGTGGACAAATTGCTTAACCCTTTCCCTCTTACGACAATTCAGCAGCAGACGACTTCGAACTTGTTTTGTCAAAAAATAGAAAATATCTATAACTGAATGGATAACCTAAAAAGTGGAAAACATTGTGGCTAAAGGAGAAATTGCTCGTTTTGAGCAATTTCTTCTTTTGTCACTTTGTTTTCAAAAAGCCGTCTGCTGCAGAGGCGTCAGATATGAGGGAAAGGGTTAACTCTTGTAGCAAATCCAACCTTATGGCAATTGCGACCTCTGTAGATTCAGTTCAGCATGCGCATCACTTACAAGTCAAAGAAGATTTCAATATATATACATTGTACGTCAGATTATATGGATGTGTAAATTGATCTTTATCCTCACATGTCAAAATGTCCTGGTTTTCATGAAAGAACGCTCAATTCATCTTTTATATTAAACGTTTGAACTATTTTGCTCGTCAGTCTAGAGCTCTAGGTAAGAAGAATAGTTCACATACCCTAATACTTATATGACACTAACTCAAATGCTGTGGGTATTCAAAGATATTGTCTTGTTTTTGAGTACTCACAACACAGGGTCATAAGAGAGATATTGTTAGGAAAAGACCAGTTTACTCATCTCGAGGGCTTAACGTGAAACGGTTGTAACTAAAAACCTATTTTGAAAACCCTGGTTTAGGGGCAATTTTGACCCCTTTTGTAAACAATGCAAATTTAGGTGCCATTGCTCAGAACGAGCAATGGCACCTAAATTTCCATTATTTACCAAGAAAAATGATTTAACGCTTATAACGACTTTATGGTGAGGTGATTAACCTTGGTAAAAAAAATACCTATTTCAGTTACAACCGTTTCACGCCAAGCCCTCGATCTTTATCTAGTCCTCTAACCAACTTCTTCTTCAGGTACAAAGTCACGAGGCACCAGGACGTTGTCACCAATCTTAAGTTTGATAAAACAGGACAGTTATTCGTCTCGTTTTCCAATGACAAACAACTTGTTCTTTGGGACTTCTCTAGGGGCGTTTCCATAGCAACCTTCCACACACAGTGCAATATATCAGGACTTGAGATTGCCGATCGAGCTGGAACTATAGCCTACATTCCTGAAGGTTTGATGGATGTTTGTATTCTAAAGCCAAATGATACCCTGAGGGGTGTCATCGATGGAAACTACAAACCATTGCCATTGCAGCAAAGGGCCCAAGCTCTAGCCCTTGCTTTCTCAAGTCAGGGACTTGGAACTAGCTCTACTTGTTCTGTTATGTAATGTTTGTGTAATCACTGAAGACAGAAAGTGCTACTTTCTTCGGTAGAAAATGATCCTGAAGTGACATGAAGTGTAGAAATAGATCCAGAAGTGACATGAAGTAGACACCTACAATTGGGATGGCTCATTTTTTTACTTTTCTATTGCATTTTGTTTGACTATTTGCCTGGTTACAATCTGATTTATCAATGTATTCAGAAAAGATATGAAAATCTAGAAGTTAAAACGTAAGAACATTATTAAATAAAGATGAATTGAAAAGGCGTTTCAAGACGAGGATGCTATATATTTCCCCTTTCATCACGATGTGATCCAATGTCGACTGAAGTTGAGTCAGTAAGATTCGTCTGTAATTCTCTATCGGGTGCATGACTCCATTGACAAATAATAAGTGACCACAGACTATATAACCCGTTCCAAACCTGTAGACGCATTTGGATGAATCTGCAGCAGACGACTTTTGAAAACATTATGCAAACGAAGAAATTGCTCATGATCAGCATTTTCTCATTTGGTCACACTGTTTTCAATTCTATTCAATAATGATACTTTTATATATTTGTTTAGATATTTTCTACATTTTAACCTAGATGATATTCTTGGTACATGTTCTATCTTTGATATACAGTGTGTGTATACCACGTGACTTTGACATCACAAATGCTTAGGCGAACTGCAATATTTTACTTAGGTTTAGAAGTAAAAACAAAGGTATCTTTTTTATTTCTTCATCATTTTTAATGAAACATGGCGCAGTATACGCTGCTTAGAGAGCCCTATCTCCGGTCTTTGACGGAGTTTGATTAGCGGTTTAGTTTCTTCAACCACTTCGACGAATCTTTTCTCAAAATTTATTAAGATCGCCGACAGCCGGAGCATTATCAAAACTTGATCTTGAGAACAGTTTCGTCGAAGTGGTTGAAAAAACTAGACCACCAATCAAACACCTGTAAAAGCCGGAGATAGAACATTGTAAGCGGCGTAGACTGCGCCATGTTTCATTAAAAAGGGTGAATCAAATAAAAAAGTTACCATTGGTTTTACTTCTTATCAAGAACAATTATTGCTATCTGACGATGCAAATATGACGTCAAAAATACACACACTGATATATATTAGTGTCAAAACTAAGGTTGGATCGACTAAAATATATATAGCAGTAATATGCTGTGATGACTTTACTAACCCTTTTTATGAATTAAAGTTTAACAACACTACTTTGTTTAATTTCAGTTATTGTAAGTGTGATATTACGAGAAGTCAACAAAGAATGATGATGAATTTGATTCACATTGAGCACTTTGTGCTTAGGTTATAAGATTGGCAATCTTTGAAAATCTTCCCTGGAAGAATTTGTCAACCTTAAGAAAAAATACAATATTTGAAACAATCGCACAACTCTGCATTATGCAGACTACAGTTTTTGACAACTGTCCCCACTGAAAATGTTATTGCTTACAAATGCTTTTTTGGTGATCGTCAGTTATTGATTGGCAAGGTAACGTGTACTGGCGTTAAGCCATCACGGGTCACCCATCCAGGCACTAACCGCGATGAACGTTGCTTAACTTTATGAATGGGTCAACCACTCAGATACTAACCGCGATGAAAACTTCACAAAAAGGTCAACCACTCTACCAACATCGCTATAAAAGCCGGCTTTTACGACAAGGCCGTAGAAGTGTAACGTGTACCGGCGTTAAGCCATCACGGGTCACCCATCCAGGCACTAACCGCGATGAACGTTGCTTAACTTTATGAATGGGTCAACCACTCTACCAACGTCGCTATAAAAGCCGCCTTCTACGACAAGGCCGTAGAAGTGATATTTAAACCTATAACCCGTTCCCGTTACATTTCTCCCTATTTCTCTTGACTTCGACCCGAAGTAGCATAACTGAACACAAGCAGTACATCAGAGCGGAGTCTATGTAACATTACTGGGAACAACCGGGGTCCGGGGATAATGTTGATATCAGTCCAAATATCCCACCGCTACCACCAATGTTGTAACGTGTACCGGCGTTAAGCCATCGCTGGTCACCCATCCAGATACTAACCGCGATGAAAACTTCACAAAAAGGTCAACCACTCTACCAACATCGCTATAAAAGCCGGCTTTTACGACAAGGCCGTAGAAGTGTAACGTGTACCGGCGTTAAGCCATCACGGGTCACCCATCCAGGCACTAACCGCGATGAACGTTGCTTAACTTTATGAATGGGTCAACCACTCTACCAACGTCGCTATAAAAGCCGCCTTCTACGACAAGGCCGTAGAAGTGATATTTAAACCTATAACCCGTTCCCGTTACAGTTCTCCCTCTTTCTCTTGACTTCGACCCGAAGTAGCATAACTGAACACAAACAGTACATTAGAGCGGAGTATATGTAACATCACTGGGAACAACCGGGGTCCGGGGATGATGGTGATATCAACTGAAAAATCCCACCACTGCCACCATTTGTTACGTGTACCGGCGTTAAGCCATCGCAGGTGACCCATCCAGGCACTAACCGCGATGAACGTTGCTTAACTTTATGAAAAGGTCAACCGCTCTACCAACGTCGCTATAAAAGCCGGATTCTACGACAAGGCTGTAGAAGTGATATTTATACCTATAACCCGTTCCCGTTACAGCAAGATAGCCATGGCTATCTTGGGTTATAACAACTCAACTCAACTCTAGGTAAATCATAGTACAATTTCCCCCCTAGAATCTTTTGTGAGAATTGAAAGTCACGACGGACTGCTGGTTTCCGACCGATCAGGGGTTATCTGAGTTAAACACTCGGGCGGGTGTTAGTATTGTTATGGACTATCTGTAAGTCCGTATATTAAGGTAACACTTATTGAAATTAGTTTTCAATGAATAGGGATCATAGTTCGTGTCTAACATAAAATATGTTATTTGATAGGTGAATTCGATACTATTACGCGTTCAGTATATTTTCGCAAATTTACCCTGTTCGGGCAATACTTGTAAACATGCCTATATGAATCACGGCGTTAAGAGCATCCACATAACCCTGGCACATTTTGTTCGACAATAAATCAATGACATGGACTACTTTTTCCTATGTTGAGTCCTTTAAAAAGCTTATCAAACAAACCAATTTAAACGCTCCTACTTTTTATTACCGGAAGTTGAACCGTTTGTATATTTGTTTTAAGTACAATGCTTTGATATTTGTGTGTATCGATTGTCATTCTAAGGTACATAAGGATTCTTTGAAGAGGGTTCAGACATTTAATGACTTTTAAATCCCGTGATTATTTCAGATGAGAGAGGCAATGTACTTGTGATTGCTCACACGTTGTTGTCTTCTCTATATCTACTCTCGTTTAATCAGATGACTGATCTTATTATAAGCTTAAGAATCGATGAAATTAAAAATCATTGTAATCATATTATTTATTTATAGTTAGTGTAAACGTTTAGAACTATAATGACTCTGAAAGACGTATGTCTTTTTCTTGTGTCACTTTTTGCTACAACATTTTGTGTAGACTTCGAGCAGTTCGTGTCAGTTCAACACAAGACTATTGATGATGCCGTGGTTACATTTACCACAAGTCAGCCTATATGGTGTATACAGGGATGTAAAAAAATAGCCGGCTGTGAATCCGTTAGTTACAGCGAGTTAACTGCCACGTGTGTTATACATGATAAACATCCACTGCAAGAGGACGCCACATTGACTGAGTCCCCAGCTTTTACATTGTATTACAACTACAGTGAGTCAAAATTTATATAATGTTGATAAATTGTATTAATATAGTTAAAATATGTGTTCCTTTATAGATATTTAATCGTTCGCCAAAAGATGTCTCCACCTTGAAATTCGCAAGTTTTCACTGGAGCTTTCGCATTGTATTATAATTACTGTATAGGTCAAATTACGCTAAATACATCCGCTAACTTGCTGATAGCTATAGTACTTGAGTCTCTAAAAAAAACTTTGTTTGCGTAGAAATGAGTGTATACCATCACCAGAATGTATTGAATATATGACATTGAGTTTAAATGCATTGTGAATGTGTATAGGATGCACTGGAAATGATTGATTTGATCACTTTTAGTATTTTGACCTTGTTTGAAAGTGAAAGTAGAGAATGCTAAACACCGGTTTTGTCCGGGCCCGATTTGGTCCAAAATGACGGTTATCATTTTCGCCTGGTGAGTTTTCTTTCGTGCATGACCCAACATTTTCTTTGGATTGTTTTAAAGCTAGGAGGTAACTCTTTTCAATGATATATGGTCGATTTACATGGAAAGAAAGAAGGATTTTGTTCGGTGTATTGAACCTATATACCTTTTTAGCTTCATGATTATGTGTGTAGTATGCAGTTACCTACCCCTATAATAACATTATATGTACTCATGTATTATAGATAGTGCGCCGTTATCGTTGGAACTATGTTGCATAGATTGCGTTTTATAATACATGTACGTATAACAAAATACGGAAACAATAATGGTTCCGCAAAATATGAACCATATAATCAAATATTTTTGACTCAATCTGGTAATACGAGAATCGATGCCCCAGACACAAATGAGCCACCCAAAACCAAGATTATGTCCTCTGCGTAATGTATCGACCCAGCTCAGCCTGCGCAGTCCGCGCAGTCTGATCCGGGCCGACACATTCCGTCTCAGGGGGATAGATGTATAGAGTAATGATTCCTGAAACAGAAAATCAACAGGAGGCGAAAGTGTATATCCGGGTAAGCCTGCGCGGCATGCTTAGGCTGATCAGGATCAATATTTTACGTAGAGTCCACAATTTTGGTGTTCTCGCATGACGGCTCAAACAAGCATGCCCTGAAGTCTATATTTTTCCTTTACGCATTACTCTCACTACACTTCTACGCTGACAATTATGTGTATACATGTAAATGGGAACCATTCTATGCCATTCTTCACTGTATACTATTATCTTGGTATTATTTAACTATGTCCTACAATGCTTATTGTCTAAATAAATGTTATGTTCTGTTTTACAGAATAGTTTGTGTATTAATTGTTTTTTTCTTACAGACTGCCCAAGCGGTTGGTACCTGTTTCGTGGTAAATGTTATTTGTTTAGTTCGGATCGTCTGTCTTGGGATAATTCAAAGGTAAATAGAATTTCAAACGCGCAGGCTAATCCGGTCCGGATTTTCTGTTTCAGGAATTATTACTCTATACCTATAACTGTATCCCCCTGAGACGGAATGTGTCGGTCCATATCAGTCTGCGCGGACTGCGCAGGCTAATCTAGGCCGATACATTACGCATAGTCCATAATGTTGGTTTTCTCGTGGAAAGGCTCATATATGAGTATTCCTCTACAAGCTTGAATTACAAGAAATGTGCGTTTTGACACGCATGATTGAAAACAAACATATGTTAAAGCTACTTGTGCATACACACATTCAAATCATTTGTTTAAAGAACATTATAGATAAACTCTATTCGACTTGTTATGATATTAAGTAGAGACAAATGGATTGATATAAGAATCTCTTTATGTATTATGTTGAAGGCATACTGTGCGAGTATTGGTGGAACGTTTGTTATGATCGATTCGGAAGATGAACAGAAATTTATCGAGGGTGTTGCTGAAACTGTTTATTCAGGTAAAGTTTTAATCTCCCTTTCCTACTTACAGACGCATTTCGACGCATCTGCAGCAGAAAACATTATGGCAAAAGGGGAAATTGTTCTAAATGATAACATTTCCCTCTTCGTCACAATGTTTTCAGATATACTCAATAATATTGATTGATTGATTGATTGATTGGGGCATGTCAATGAACAATCATTCGTCTTCCACCAATGGGCATACAGTATGTGTGAGAAGCAGCCAGTTGCTTGGAACAAATGTTGTGTGAGAAAATGGTGTGAGAAAGCCAGAAAACACATTAGTAGGTGAACTGGTCGCCGTGATATGACTGATTTTGTTTTGAAAATGGCGTTAAACCCAAATCAATCTATCAAGCAAACTCGTATCATATTTCGCGGAATTATCTTTATTTTACGCTGTTCACATAGAGACCACCATCATTAGTGCATTTGAAAATCGATGAAAATGGTTTCCAAACCAAGAACATGCAATAAAATTACAATAAAACACACGAAACTGCAATAGCACGAACATGAATTAACTAATAAATATAGAGAAGATAAATAATTTGACGTGCGCACATGTATGTTAATAAGTTTTCTCTAACACATCAGAAATAGGGTTCTTCGTGAATGATCGTATTTATAATTTAGTCTCGCTGTGTAAACCGTGCATACCTATTTTCAAGTGCAGTGGTCCGCATGATGAATTCATGGATCCGCGGTCAAGTGACATTCACAATTCACACATATATGAGGCGTCCCGCGAGAAAAGCAACATTGTGGACTCTGCGTAAAGTATCGATCCGTATCAGAATAAGCATGCCGCGCAGGCTGACCCGGATATACACTTTTCGCCTCCTCTGTTTCAGGAATCATTACTCTATACCACTATCCCCCTGAGACGGAATGTGTCGGCCCGGATCAGTCTGCGCGGAATGCGCAGGCTGATCTGAGTCGATACATTACGCAAATGCCATAATGTTGGTTTTCTCGCGGGACGGCTCAATTTAATTTGATCACGCTCTCTAAACCCTTACCCACATACAACACATTTGCAGCAGACAACTTTGGAAACATATAGGCACAGATATGAAAAAAGTATAATTATTGCATATCATTAATAAAAGCACTACAGTGCTGACGGCCTGGGGGCTGCTGGAAGGTTGGATCTTTCGACGCACGGTCCCTAAGGCCCCCCGGTTAATCCGCCACTATATATTTCACCTGATTTCTTTTGTGGGGTGGGGGGAGTCTGGCACGGGTCATATGGGCCCCCGCTAAATCGGCAACTACATTTGCCACACTTTTACTTTGTTTACCATTACTTTTTTGACGCACGGGCCGGGCCCTACGGCCCCCCGGTTAATCCGCAACTGTATATTTCACGTGACTTCTTTCTTTTTTTCCGTTCCTCTTCGCGAATGCTTATAATGTTAACCCATAGTTGACCTCTCGGCGCATTCATTTCTAAAGCATTTATTAAAATTATATAGGAGTACTCACGCCTTAAGTTTTTCACTGATTTTCCAACAACATTAAAATGATATTAATGGGAAAAATCCTAACCTTTTAATGCAGTTTTGTTGAATCCATGATGAACTATTTTTCTCGCGCAGTTTCTCATGCGTTGTTTGGTGCTAACAGCAATTGGCAGGCTGCCAACTCCGAAAAAATGGTATTACTACTATGACCAGGGGCTAAAGACCCAGGCCAGAAACGATGTAGCAAAATGAAAATTGCTTATTATGAATAATTTCTCCTCTTGGCACAATGTTTTCATAAGTTGTCTGCTGCAGATTCGTCAAAAATGCATTAAATAATATTCGAATATTCACGATGCAATGGTATATACTATATTTGAGTGCAGCAGCCCGAACAATCAATTCATCGGTCCGCGATCAATTCAATTTCATTTGATAAACCTTCCTTATAGCAGGGGTAAACACATAACAAGTCTAATGTTTTACTTATTTTAACCGTTTCCCACCTGCAGTCGCATTTCGACGCAATAACAGCAGACGACTTTTGAAAACATTGTGGCCAAAGGTGAAATTGCTCATGAGGAGCCTTTTCTCCTTTGGCCACAATGTTTTCATCTTTATTGAACAATAAAGCCATCTTCCGGTTCATACCACTATACTTTCAAAGTCGTCTGCCGCAGATTTGTTGCATTTGGGAAAGGTTAAAATTAAGAGGGCTTTAAGCATCAATTAACAGTTTGCTTTCGTCAACTTCCAACAATACATCTACACGTATGCTATAATTGATATTTCAATTCATAGGCAATTCTGCCGTTCTACATTATTGGATCGGTGGTTTCTACAGCTCGCAAAGTGGAACGTTTCTATGGCACGACCTAACGAATATTCAGTATTATGGATGGGGCGGCACTAATCCGAATATATATACAGGATGTATCGACATTGCTCGCGTTCTAAATTGGCAATGGAATGATCACGTGAACTGCAATGATCCTATCGAGTATATATGTGAAAAGGGTAAGTAATAGTTTAACTGGTTCACTGCCGAATTTCACAAAGGTCGACAATCTGACCTCTCCATTTTGTATGTACGTCCAACAGAAAATTTCGTAAAATTAAAAGTCTAAGATGCAAACAATGCAGATTTCAGGAGATACTCTTAGTTACGAGCTGTATCACTTGCATTTGCGTCGTTTGCACACTCCTCTCCTGTAATTGCCTCTGGCAGCGAAAATGTCTAATATCTGCAACAGACGGCTGTTGTAATCGTCTAGACAAGAATGCGGACAATTTATATAATGAAAATATCATTATCACAGGTACCAGTGTCGCTACTATTACCTAGATATTATTTTATATAAATAAAGTTTAAAACATATTTAATTTTTTTCGCTATTTACTATTACATCAACAAAGTATAATTCTTTTTTTTTACAGCTATTTACTATTACATCAACAAAGTATATTTCTTTTTTACAGCTATTTACTATTACATCAACAAGGTATAATTCTTTTTTTTACAGCTATTTACTATTACATCAACAAGGTATATTTCTTTTTTTACAGCTATTTACTATTACATCAACAAGGTATATTTCTTTTTTTTACATATATTTACTATTACATCAACAAAGTATAATTCTTTCTTTTACAGCTATTTACTATTACATCAACAAAGTATATTTCTTTTTTACAGCTATTTACTATTACATCAACAAGGTATTTTCTTTTTTTACAGCTATTTACTATTACATCAACAAAGTATAATTTTTCTTTTTACAGCTATTTACTATTACATTGTACATCAACAAAGTATATATTTTTTTACAGCTATTTACTATTACATCAACAAAGTATATTTCTTTTTTTACAGCTATTTACTATTACATCAACAAAGTATATTTCTTTTTTTACAGCTAATTTTTTCAAAGTGTCGTAAAACAACAACGGCTATGAGATATCTCCACGAAATTTTGATTTCATTAAAAAAAAAAACCATACATTAAAAGTAAAAAATCTCCGAGATCCCATTTAGTTTGGATGGTTTATTTGCGAGATATGGGAACAAATGTAAAGCCACTGCTTCTTCTATACGTCACTAAGTCGAGATACAGGTGGCCATTTTTGTTGTCAAAGTTGACAGTTTGTGTCAAAGTATTTCATTGGGTAATAGAAACGCATCCCGTTTGTCATTGGCTTATAGAGACACGCCCAAAGTTAATGGTTCCCGACTTCTGTTTTAATGATTTCAAAAAGGAAATATACCTTGTTGATGTAATAATAAATAGTGAAAAACAAAAAATCTTCTAGGTAATAGTAAAAAGCGCCTTTTTTTTTTTAACAGACTGCGACACAAGTACCTGTGTTCAATATTTTAGAGATGAACACATTGTGACAAAACGCGAAATGTTCAAAATATGTCTGCTGGTTTTTTTTTAAATTTAAGTCCTGCGAGTCAGATACAGTTCATGCTGTTATATATGTGCTCGTGTGCAATTGTAAGAAAATATTAAAAAACACATTCTTTGCGAAAAAATAAACACCGCGCAATTAATAAAAATATGTAATGAATACAGTTGAAAACATTGTGGAAAATGAGGAGTGTGAACAACTTCTACTGTTGTCACACAATGTTGTTGTTTTCAAAATCGGCAGCTGCAGATGCGTCAACATAAGAAGTGGTTCTTCAGTATACTTTGTGAAAACTAATATTAGAATGTTAACGTGTCTAAAAGTCATTCTTTGTTTCCAGATTTGAAAATACAGTAGAAGAACAGGATCGTGAATTAATCCACGGACAACACAAGCACTGACATTTATATCAACTAAACAATTAATATATCCAAGTTTTCATTGGCTACCAGTGTTGTAGCTGAAATTGTTAGATACACATGTATTGGGATACCCCTGTCTCTTTGTGTGTAAATGAATAAATACATTTAGAGAGCATGTGTTGGGTTAACCCTGTCTCTTTGTGCGCAAATAAATAAACAAATGTAGAGAGCATGTATTAGGTTACCGTTGCCCCTGTCTCTTTGTGTGTTAATGAATAAACACATTTAGAGAGCATGTGTTGGGATACTCCTGTCTCTTTGTGTGTTAATGAATAAACACATTTAGAGAGCATGTATTGGGATACTCCTGTCTCTTTGTGTGTTAATGAATAAACATATATAGCGAGCATGTGTTAGGTCACACCTGTCTCTGTGTGTGTAAATGAATAAACAAATTGAGAAGCCATGTATTGGGTTACCCCTGTCTCTTTGTGTGTAAATGAATAAATAGATTTATAAAGCATGTGTTGGGTTACCGTTACCCCTGTCTCTGTGTGCGTGAATGAATACACAAATTTAGAGAGCATGTATTATGTTAACCTTGTCTCTTTGTGCGTAAATGAATAAACAAACTTAGTGGGCATATGTTGGGTTACCGTTACCCCTATCTCTTTGTGTGTAAATGAATAAACAAATTTAGATAGCAAGTATTGGGTTACCGTTCCCCATGTCTCTTTGTGTGTAAATGAATAAACTAATTTAGAGAGCATTTATTGGGATACTTCTGTCTCTTTGTGAGTAAATGAATACACACATTTAGAGGGCATATGTTGGGTTACTCCTGTATCTGTGTATAAACATATTTAGAGAGAATGTATAGGGTTACCCCTGCCTCTGTGTGTGTAAATGAATAAACACATTTAGAGAGCATGTATTGGGATACTCCTGTCTATTTGTGTGTAAATGAATAGATACATTTAGAGAGCATGTGTTGGGCTACCACTGTATCTGTGTATGTAAATGAATAAACAAATTTACAGAGCAAGTACAGTACAGCTCCCGCGGAAAACGCGTTTTCCGCGATCCCACGATGGACAAATATTTTTCATCGCGGATAATCACCGCAATTCAACCTATATGATCACCGCAATACCGCTTAATTTGATCACCGCGATTGACATTTCGTCGATTCGAGCTTCTTATCTATTTTGAAATCACCGCGATTCCACCGCAATATTTACCTGTTAAAATGTTTTAATTATATTAAAAAGTTGTTTTTTTCGATTATGTACATGTACACGTTTATTGATGAATTGCGATTATTTTATGACCCAACTGGCTAAAATCCATTCCATTTCAGCAAATTATTCGAACAAAAGTGGAAGATTGTGTTTGTTTACGATAAGGTTAAGTTTCGTAATAGAAAATGGCGGAGATCGAATATACGTTTAGGGTGCGGCCATATCGTACATATGATTATCTCACATTTTTTAGTAAGAGAGAAATATATTGTTAAATTACAATACATGTACATTGTATATATATCTTTGAATTTTGTATATAGAGTACATGTACTTGAATCTCTTAATAAAGACAGATTGTTGATTTTTGAGCTTTTCTTATCAACTTAATAAATGAATGATCCAATTGTAATATTGTTGAAAATGATAATTTTTAAAGTCGTATGCTGCAGATATTTTTGTATGTGAGAAAGGGATAAGTTGTGTGAGAAACGTTAACTTACCTTATCTGTATCGTTAATGAATCCTCTGCTTCTCACTTGAAAATTTCCATCAATATCGTAACGTACCAGAAAGAAAGAGTGCTGCTTAGATAACTGTCTTAAAGACATTGTTCTTTGACACGAAAAAAAATACTTACAATTCACAACAATAGCGCACAAAATATCCCTTTTAAATGTGAACACTGAATTTCAATTGACATACACAAGTTGAAGACAAGAGTATATCGTCATCAAATCAGATTATATAGCGTAATGGATTTAAGTGTCCGCCCCCGAAAATAATTGCTTAATTTGTATGAAAACATGTATAGATGAGAGAAACACATTTTAATTTGTTTGCGTCACCTTAATTCACAAGTATTTTTATGAGTAAAACATGCCAATTAATGAGACTTCGTAATCTCTTTCAATTCAGATAATTAGTTTTTGGTTGTTTAATTAAATCCGGGACTTACATGGGCGCTTCACACTTCTTTGTTTGCAAAGTTTGTTATGATTTTGTTTTTGTTATTCAGCCGACTTTGAAACAGGTTTTAAAGAAATAATTTATAGGCGATTAAGATTGAACAATGCATTGGTAATTGTGGTGATTGACAATGGAATTACGTCATTTATTAGTGAGATTTAAAGTAAGCTACACATCTTTCGGGCAGAATTAACAGTTTTATTATCACGTAGTTGTATCGTTTACAGAATACATCAAGTTTAGGGGAATTGTATTGACGAATTTTAATAAATTATATGATGCTTTATAGTTAGTACTGATTTATAATCATTATCCTCTTCAACAACATTTATTCGTACTGTAATGAAATAAAAATTAAATAAAACTCCCAGTAAAACGGCGAGAAAAAGCTTATCTTTTCAAAGAAATGTCACCGCGATTTCGCGATAGTTCCACCGCAACTCCACGATTATCGGTTTTATTAACCCCCTGGGGTTATCTTGTTGCGTCCGCGATGGTACATAAAATCAAATCGCGGTGATGGGTGGAATTCCACCCACCTTCGCGGACCAAAATATTTGTCCGCGTTGAGATTTGTCCGCGGTGGCTCGCGGACGATGCGTTTTCCGCGTGAGCTGTACTGTATTGGGTTACCGTTACCCCTGTATCTCTTTGTGCGTAAATGAATAACATTTTACGAGGGCATGTGTTGGGTTACCCCTGTCTCTTTGTGTGTAAATGAATATATTTTTTTAGAGAGCATGTGTTGGGTTACTGTTACCCCTAACTCTTTGTGCGTAAATGAATAAACACATTTAGAGAGCATGTGTTGGGTTACCCCTGTCTCTTTGTGTGTAAATGAATAAACACATTTAGAGAGCATGTATTGGGTTACCGTTACCCCTGTCTCTTTGTGTGTAAATGAATAAACAAATTTAGAGAGCATGTATTGGGTTACCCCTGTCTCTTTGTGCATAAATGAAAAAACACATTTAGAGAGCATGTGTTGGGTTACTCCTGTCTCTTTGTGTGTAAATGAATAAACACATGTACAGAGCATGTGTTGGGTTACCGTTACCCCTGTCTCTTTGTGTGTAAATGAATAAACACATTTAGAGAGTATGTGTTAGGTTACCACTGTTTCTTTGTTTGTAAATGAATAAACACATTTAGAGAGTATGTATTGGCTTACCGTTACCCTTGTCTCTTTGTGTGTAAATGAATAAACACATTTAGAGAGCATGTATTGTGATACTCCTGTCTCTTTGAGTGTAAATGAATAAACACATTTAGAGAGCATGTATTGGGTTACCGTTACCCCTGTCTCTTTGTGCGTAAAGGAATAAACAAATTTAGAGTGCATTTGTTGGGTTACCCCTGTCTCTTTGTGTGTAAATGAATAAACAAATTTAGAGGGCATGTGTTGGGTTACCCTTACCCCTGTCTCTTTGTGCGTAAATGAATAAACAAATTTAGAGAGTTGTATTGTGATACTCCTGTCTCTTTGAGTGTAAATGAATAAACACATTTAGAGAGCATGTATTGGGTTACCGTTACCCCTGTCTCTTTGTGCGTAAAGGAATAAACAAATTTAGAGTGCATTTGTTGGGTTACCCCTGTCTCTTTGTGTGTAAATGAATAAACAAATTTAGAGGGCATGTGTTGGGTTACCCTTACCCCTGTCTCTTTGTGCGTAAATGAATAAACAAATTTAGAGAGCTTGTATTGAGATACCCCTGTCTCTTTGAGTGTAAATGAATAAACACATTTAGAGAGCTTGTATTGAGATACCCCTGTCTCTTTGAGTGTAAATGAATAAACAAATTTAGAGAGCTTGTATTGAGATACCCCTGTCTCTTTGTGTGTAAATGAATAAACAAATTTAGAGAGCTTGTATTGAGATACCCCTGTCTCTTTGAGTGTAAATGAATAAACACATTTAGAGAGCTTGTATTGAGATACCCCTGTCTCTTTGAGTGTAAATGAATAAACAAATTTAGAGAGCTTGTATTGAGATACCCCTGTCTCTTTGAGTGTAAATGAATAAACAAATTTAGAGAGCTTGTATTGAGATACCCCTGTCTCTTTGAGTGTAAATGAATAAACAAATTTAGAGAGCTTGTATTGAGATACCCCTGTCTCTTTGAGTGTAAATGAATAGACATATTTAGAGAGCTTGTATTGAGATACCCCTGTCTCTTTGAGTGTAAATGAATACACAAATTTAGAGAGCTTGTATTGAGATACCCCTGTCTCTTTGAGTGTAAATGAATAGACATATTTAGAGAGCTTGTATTGAGATACCCCTGTCTCTTTGAGTTTAAATGAATAAACACATTTAGAGAGTTCGTGTTGATTTACCCCTGTTTTTGTGTGTGTAAATGAATAGACATATTTAGAGAACATGTGTTGGGCTTCCCCCTGTCTGTGTGTGTAAATGCATAAACAAATTTAGAGAGCATGTATTGGGATATCGCTGTCACTTTGTGTGTAAATGAATAAACCAATTAAGAGAGCATGTGGTAGGATACCCCTGTCTGTGTGTGTGTGTTAATGAATAAACGAATTTAGAGAGCATGTATTGGGTTCCCCCTGTCTTTTACTGCGTAAATGAATAAACAAATTTATAGACAATGTATTGGTGGGATACTCCTGTCTCTTTGTGCCTAAATGAATAAACAAATTTAGAGAGCATATATTGAGTTATGTATTTTTCTGTTCTCATGTTACACAGCGGATTGACAATAGCAGCGATATTGATCAAGCGATCCTTGCATATAGCCACAACATAGAAGTTAGTACTAAATCCACTTGTTAGTCGAACATAATCCGGGCCCTTATTGTAATTACCCCTTTCCCACATACAGATGCTTGGTAACGCATCTACAGAAGACATCGTTCAACTAAATTGTGGTAAAAAGGAGAAATTATTCATAATGTGAACATTTTTCTTCTGCTACAATGTTTCAGCTTTACTCAATACTTGTTCTTTATTTTTTAGATATTTTCCGTGTGTTTGCGTAAATTATTCAAAGTCATCTTCAAATGTGTTATATGCTGTAAAGGGTTAAATCATTGATGAACAAAATCAATTCTTACTTGGTCAAAGGGAAGTAATTATACATAGACGATAATTATATCAAATAGGGTTGTGGTTCGTTCGCGAGTCCTCCCTATTAACATTGGGTACGGGCTTATCCGAGTTATTAGTCGCCGGGCAGAAGTTATACAACAATTCCAATGAAATTTAACTGTTTAGCTGATATTATATTACGAGGGTGGTCTAATTTATAAATATTGGACTACATTGTAATATTTATCAAAATATGCTATAATTAGGATACCAAGCTAATATCATTTCTTCCGCGATTTAACCCTTTTCTCATTGTTTTAAAAGTAGATTCCTGCAAAGGTGTCTAATGTTGACTTTAATAGGGACAAGGTAAAATGACTTGCTATTGCTTGCAAATCCTAAATTGTCTGTTTTGTGGTTTTATTCATAAATAATAAAATTCAAATAATCTGACAAACATCTTGAAAAGTGTATGTAGAATTCACAAGAATTATCTTATAAGTATTCATTAATGAAAGCACTGTATACATACTAAGACTAATGATTGGCAAGATTACTCATTTTCATTACTGTTTATGATCAATACTTAGATGGCTTTGTATATGGTCAACCTACCTTAGAATGGAGGATGATCATAAACAATGAAAAGGCTTCAATTATATTTCAATGAAGGAAATTCACTTCGTTGACAAAAAAAAGCAAGTTATGACACATTTTCACTTGACCCCACCCCTGATGTTCTAATATTCCCCTCAGTTGATAACTGTTTTTTCAACTAATATAATGTAAGTGTTGTGCATCAATGCAGTATGGATTTCCAGCGACATTGATGCGTTGCATCAACATTCTCTTGTCTCTATTTATATTGGTAATGGCTTTCCATAGTCCTCCGTATTTACATGAGTGCGGTCTTACCCGAGTTATCTCTATTTATATTGGTTATGGTTTTCCATAGTCCTCTATATTTACATGAGTACGGTCTTAACCGAGTCTTCCTCTTTACATTGGTACGGGCTTATCCGAGTCCATCCTATTTATATTGGTATGGGCTTACCTGAGTCCTCCCTATTTACATGGGTTCGGTCTTACCCAAGATCTCCCTATTTACATGGGTTCGGTCTTACCCAAGATCTCCCTATTTACATGGGTTCGGTCTTACCCAAGATCTCCCTATTTACATAGGTACGGCATAACCCGATTCCTCCCCATGTACACGTTGCGGCTTTTTTATCAGAGTTCTCCCTATTTACATTGGCATGGCATTACCTGATTCCTCTATATTTACATGGGTTCGGTCTGACCCGAGTTCTCCCTATTTACATAGGTACGGCATTACATGAGTCCTCCTTATTTACATTGGTACAGCATTACACGATTTCTCTATTTTATATTGGTATTGGCTTACCCGAGACCTCCTTATTTACATGGGCTCGGTGTTACCTAAGTTCTCCCTATCTATATTGGTGCGACCTTACCCAAGTTCTTCCTATTTACAGGGGTAAGGCAATTACCCGAGTTCTCCTTATTTACATAAGTACGGCATTACCAGAGTACTCCCTATTTACATGGGTACGGCAATTACCCGAGTTCTCTCTATTTACATGGGTACGGGCTTACCCCGAGTCCACCATATTTACATTGGTTTGGGCTTACCCGAGTCCACCCTTTTTACATTGGTACGGGCTCACCCAAGTCCTTCTGTTTTACATTGGTTTGGGCTTACTCGAGTCCTTCCGTTTTACATTGGTTTGGGCTTACCCGAGTCCACCCTATTTACATTGGAATGGGCTCACACAAGTTCTCCATATTTACATGAGTACGGCATTATCCGAGTTATCCATATTTACATTGGTTTGGGCTTACCCGAGTCCTTCCGTTTTACATGGGTTCGGTCTTACCCGAGTTCTCCATATTTACATGGGTACAGCAATTACCAGAGTACTCCCTATTTACATAGGTACGGCAATTACCCGAGTTCTCCCGATGTACATGGGTACGGGGTTAGCCCGAGTCCACTCTATTTACATTGGTTTTGGCTTACCCGAGTCCACCCTTTTTACATGAGAACGGGCTCACCCAAGTTCTCCATATTTACATGAGTACGGCATTACCCGAGTTATCCCTATTTACATAGGTGCAGCAATTACCCGAGTACTCCCTATTTACATGGGTACAGCTATTACCCGAGTTCTCTCTATTTACATGGGAACCGGCGTACCCGAGTCCAACCTTTTTACATTGGTTTGGGCTTACACGAGTTCTCCATATTTACATGGGTACAGCAATAACCAGAGTACTACCTATTTACATGGGTTTGGGCTTACCCGAGTCCACCCTATTTACATGAGTACGGCATTACCCGAGTTCTCCATATTTACATGAGTACGGCATTACCCGAGTTATCCCTATTTACATGGGTACCGGCCTACTATAGTCAATCCTATATACATTGGTTTGGACTTACCCGAGTCCTTCCTTTTTACATGGGTACAGCAATTACCTGAGTTCTCTCTATTTACATGGGAACCGGCGTACCCGAGTCCACCCTATTTACATTGGTTTGGGCTTACACGAGTTCTCCATATGTACATGGGTACAGAAATTACCAGAGTACTACCTATTTACATTGGTTTGGACTTACCCGAGTCCTTCCTTTTTACATGGGTTCGGTCTTACCCGAGTTTTCCATATTTACATGGGTACAGCAATTACCCGAGTTATCCTTATTTACATGTGTTCGGTCTTACGCGAGTCCTCCCTATATACATTGGTATGGTATTATCCGAATTCTCCCAATTTACATTGGTATGGGCCTACCCGAGTCTACCCTATTTACATGGGTTCGGTGTCACCGAGTTCACCCTATTAACATGGGTTCGGTCTTACCCGAGTTCTCTCTATTTGCATGGGTTCAAAAGAGTCCACCCTATTTACATGGGTTCGGTCTTACCCGAGTTCTCCATATTTACATGGATACGGGCTTACCAGAGTTCTCCATATTTACATGGGTACGGGCTTACCAGAGTTCTCCATATTTACATGGGTACGGGCTTACCTAAGTTCTCAATATTTACATGGGTACGGGCTTACCTAAGTTCTCAATATTTACATGGGTACGGGCTTACCTGAGTTCTCCATATTTACATGGGTACGGGCATACTAGAGTTCTCAACATTTACATGAGTACGCGTATTCCTTCCAAGTTGTTTTTGTCATTCCTACCAATTTTCCGTTCTGTGTACTTGCTTGATCTTTCACGTTTGTAACGACGTTGTCAACCAGAGGTGAAACACGGTAATTTGCTGTTTGACTTCCGGAAATATAGAACGGAGCCGATATACTCGACTAACATTCCTTCTCGTTTGTGTCAATGTCAAGGTAACATTGCGTGAGTGCGTGATCATGTGATTTATATCCGCGATTATGACGCAGACGACTGTAAGATATCCGGAGAAATACGAGTTAAGTGTATCGTGATTCTTAGTACAAGTCAACAAGCAGCTGTTTTTCAATTCATTCAAATGCTACAGGAAAAATACATTTCAATCCTAATTCGGCAACAGACGTCCGTATATGGTAACGCGTTGAGGAGGAATATAACAATTAGCTTCATACAGAGAGTCTTATTCATGTGCTGTATTTAACACGCCGTTTGAGGGTTGTTTCCTTGGGAAAAGATGAAACAACTTTGTTTTGTACAGATAACACTTCAAGATAAACAACTACATGTACTTCGTTTGAAAAAAAAGAGTAATCAGTTAAAATAAAAGAGTGATCAGTTAAAAACAAAAAAGTGATCAGTTAAAATAAAAGATTGATCAGTTAAAAAAGTGATCAATTAAAATAAAAAAGTGATCAGTTAAAATAAAAGAGTGATCAGTTAAAAAAAAGTGATCAGTTAAAATAAAAGAGTAAAAGAGTGATCAGTTAAAATAAAGTGATCAGTTAAAATAAAAGAGTGATCAGTTAAAAAAAGGTGATCAGTTAAAATAAAAGTGTAAAAAAGTGATCAGTTGAATTAAAAGAGTGATCAGTTAAAGAAAAGTGATCAGTTAAAATAAAAGAGTGATCAGTTAAAATAAAAGAGCAACCTGACTATCCGACCAGCCGTTTGAGCCATCCCTAAAAGGAGAAATACTGGTGCATTCCTTAATACAGATATCTGTTTAACCCTTTCCCTCATACCACAAGTCTGCAGAAGACACTTTGAACATACTTTGTCAAAAAGTAGAAAAATCTCTATAATTGAATGGATAACCTATGACTAAAAGTGGAAAACATTGTGGCAAAAGGAGAAATTGCTAGTTTTGAGCAATTTCTTCTTTTGTCACTAAGTTTTCAAATAGCCGTCTGCTGCAGAGGCGTCAGAAAGCGTCTATATGAGGGAAAGGGTTAACGATCGAGATTCTAACAATATTGACCATATAGAATAAAGATAGCAGTTTGAATAATTGGCGGCACAGTGGATTTCTACAAAAACCGATCCCCGAAGTTTGACGAGCCATGTTTGTCCGTTTTCTCGGTCGCCAAGTTTGATATTACAAATAAATGAATAGACATGATACAAACAAAGTAGTTAAATATCCCCCTGAACATTAATTCTATATAAAGAGAATAATTTAGAATAATTTCCCGTATACACACACTTTTGACAGCAGAAGACTTTGATAACGTCTGGACAAAAATGGGGGAAATCTCGGCCAGTGAAAATATTATTATTTTACTAAATTGAAAACATTGTGGCAAAAGGAGAAATTGCTCATTATGAGCAATTTCTCCTTTTGTCATAATGTTTTAAAAGATCGTCCAGTGCAGTTGCGTCATACTGCCTATATATGTGGGAAAGGGTTTAAGCGTAACAAGGACGATTAACATTGAACAATAAATGCTATTTTGTAACGAAATTTATCTAATTGGCATTTCATTAGATCGAATAAGATAAATATAATTTTACAAAAGAGGATAACTAAAATAAGAGGGCTACGTTGCCCTGTATCGCCAATCTGACCTTAGTACTTTGACGTAGTCTGAGACCCAGCAGTACCGGAGAGCCTCATCTAAGTCTCATTTCCCATCGAATAGTCTTGAGATTAGGCACGTAGATTAAGAACAGACGATTTATTAAAATTGTCATTTTATACCCCTATTTTATTACGTCTGACGGCCATGATTTTAAAATCAATTAATATGGTTTGAACCAAGTTTGTAGAGGGTAACATAAGGATAATCTCTGTTAAAATATGAGCCGTCCCAAGAAAAACCAACACAATGGCCTCTGCGTAATGTATCGAACCAGATCAGCCTGCGCATTCCGCGCAGACTGATCCGGACCGACACATTCCGTCTCAGGAGGATAGAGATAAAAAGTAATGATTCCTGAAACAGAAATTCCACTGGAGACGAAAAGTATATATCCGGGTAAGCCTGTGCTGCATGCTTAGGTTGATCCGGATCGATACTTAACGCAGAGTCCACACTGTTGGTTTTCTCGCTGGACGGCTCAATTATCTTGAAATCAGACCAGAACTTTCGGAACAGAAGACCTTTAGAGTGTTTTACACGAATTTTGATACTGCCTAGCGACAATGCTTTTCAACAAATCAATATGGCTTGAGCGAATTTTGTAAATGATCAGACAAGGAGAATTAAAAAAATATCACTTTGAAATCACATCAACAGTTTCACAGGAGAACTTCAAAGTTTTATCAGTATTTAATATGCCACAGTAACCAAACTTTCCTCATGATTGATTCTTGTAACGTTTTAAATGAGGACTACCCGAGGTGCATTTGGGTGTATATTGGTTGAAATTGTCACGGTGGCTTAATATATATGTCAACCCTTTCCGACTTATGGAAGCCTTCTGATGCCTCTGTAGCAGGCGACTGTTGAACACATTGTGGCAAAAGGAGTAATTGCTCATAACGAGCGATTTCTCCTTTTGCCACAATGTTTTCAACTTTATCCAATCATTATATACTTTCCTTTACAGAATTTCTTCATATGTTTGCCAAAATAGTTTCAAAGTCGTCTGCTACATATATTTTGTATGTGGGAAAGGGTTAACTATATTATTGTAGACGACCGCGAGTCGAGCCGCGATAGCTCAGTCGGTAAACACGAGAACATGCAATTCACTAATCGTAAGTTCGAACATCGGCTCGGCCATTCACTCTTACCGGTGATTGAAAATGAACACTGTGACTCAAGTCACTGGTCTTCCAGTGTGGGGCTAAGTATATGTGTGAAGCTTGCATGTTGCACGAACAAAGAGTGGTGTTCTGAGTAGCCAGGAAACACGCGTTATGGTAACTGTCAATCGTGATGTAACTAAAATATCGTTGAAAACGTGAAACTCACGACACGCACATGGCCATTAGAATAGCTCACAGTGATCCTTTTATGCCTTTATATAAGTTATAAAACAAACTACTGCAAGTTCTTATTCGTAATTGGCCGTATTGTTAAAAGCGTGAACAGGTCGCACTAAAGCAAACTATTTCTATGTATACTTAATTTCTAAATCACTGAAACAGCAGTTTTCTGAGAGGTTAACAAAGCGAACCGGGAAATGTCAGCTATTAACTAATGTTTATTGCAGTGGTCAGACGAGGTTGTTTATTTCCCTATATACAGAGAGGATGCTGCAAACGTAAGAGAAACTTACAACATATTGTTCAACCTTGAACTGACACTTTGACCTTTCAGCTTCAAGAATAGTTATACGGGAAGAAATGGTTGCCTTTTCGGTATCACCGGCAATTAATAAAAGTCTAAAATGTTTTTATTTGAGAAGATTGGTATAGCAATTAACTGTATATATATATATATATATATATATATATATATATATATATATATATATATATATACGTTTCTGTAAAGATAAATACGAAAACATTTACGGAACGTAATTCGTCATAAAATGTGTGAAAGTGACTTTTTATAGAAATTCTAAAAATGGATGTATACGTCTTATTGACAAAAGCTATATTTCGTGACATATCGAGCATTATCCATTAGTTCGAAGATTGCTCAGGGGAAAATGTTAAATATATCGTCAATGTAATTCATAGTCTCGATGTCATTTGACTAATACGTCAGCGACCACTTTATATTTTCGTTTGATCCGACTTTGTTTTGTGCTCATACTGTGACATATTTGACGTTGCTTTGTACTCATTCTGGGACACTTCCGACGTTGTTTTGTTCTAATTCTGTGACAGTTAAGGTGTTATTTTGTTCTAATTCTGTGACATATTTGACGTTGCTTTGTACTCATTCTGTGACACTTCCGACGTTATTTTGTACTAGTTCTGGGACACTTCCGACGTTATTTAGTTCTAATTCTGTGACACTTCCGACGTTTTTTTGTTCTAATTATGTGACATATCCGACGTTGTTTTGTACTTATTCTGTAACAGCTCCGGCATTATTATGTTGACCCAGTTAGTATTGACACATATACATATACAGCCTAACCCTGATGGCACAGTTAGTATTGGCACGTATACATATACAGCGCAACACTGATAGCAAAGTTAGTATTGAAACAAATACATATACAGCACAACCTTGATGGCAATGTTAGTATTGACACGTGTACATATACATGTGCAGCCCAACCCTGATGTCACAGTTTATATCGACAGGTATACATATACATGTGCAGCCCAACCCTAATTACATGTATAGTAGTACATATACAGCCTAACTCTTATTATTGACACGTATATATATACAGATCAGCCCTGATGGCACAGTAAGTATTGATACATATACATATACAGCCCAACCCTGATGGCACAGTTAGTATTGACACATATACATATACATCCTAACCCTGATGGCACAGTTAGTATTGACACATATACATATACAGCCTAACCCTGATGGCACTGTTAGTATAGACACATATACATATACAGCCTAACCCTGATGGCTCAGTTAGTATTGACATATATACATATACAGCCTAACCCTGATGGCACAGTTAGTATAGACACGTATACAGCCCAACCCTGATGGCACAGTTAGTATTGACACATATACATATACAGCCTAACCCTGATGGCACAGTTAGTATTAACACATACACATATACAGCCTAACCCTGATGGTACAGTTAGTATTGACACATATATACATATATAGCCCAACCCTGATGGATCAGTTAGTATTGACACATATACATATACAGCCTAACCCTGATGGATCAGTTAGTATTGACACGTATACATATACAGCCTAACCCTGATGGCACAGTTAGTATTGACACGTATACATATACAGCCTAACCCTGATGGCACAGTTAGTATTGACACATATACATATACAGCCCAACCCTGATGGCTCAGTTAGTATTGACACATATACATATACAGACCAGCCCTGATGGCACAGTTAGTATTGACACGTATACATAAACAGCCCAACCCTGATGACACAGTTAGTATTGACACATATACATATACAGCCCAACCCTGATGGATCAGTTAGTATTGACACATATACATATACAGCCCAACCCTGATTAATCAGTTAGTATTGACACGTATACATATACAGCCTAACCCTGATGGCACAGTTAGTATTGACACATATACATATACATCCCAACCCTGATGGCACAGTTAGTATTGACACGTATACATATACAGCCCAACCATGATGGCTCAGTTAGTATTGACACATATACATATACAGACCAGCCCTGATGGCACAGTTAGTATTGACACGTATACATAAACAGCCCAACCCTGATGACACAGTTAGTATTGACACATATACATATACAGCCCAACCCTGATGGATCAGTTAGTATTGACATATATACATATACAGCCCAACCCTGATGGATCAGTTAGTATTGACACATATACATATACAGCCCAACACTGATGGCACAGTTAGTATTGACACATATATACATATATAGCCCAACCCTGATGGATCAGATAGTATTGACACATATACATATACAGCCCAACCCTGATGGCTCAGTTAGTATTGACACATATGCATATACAGCCTTACCCTGATGGCACAGTTAGTATTGCCACGTATACATATACAGCCTAACCCTGATGGCACAGTTACTATTGACACATTTACATATACAGCCCAACCCTGATGGATCAGTTAGTATTGACACGTATACATATACAGCCTAACCCTGATGGCACAGTTAGTATTGACACGTATACATATACAGCCTAACCCTGATGGCACAGTTAGTATTGACACATATACATATACAGCCCAAACCCTGATGGATCAGTTAGTATTGACACGTATACATATACAGCCCAACACGGATGGCACAGTTAGTATTAACACATATGCATATACAGCCCAACCCTGATTGATCAGTTAGTATAGACACGTATATACATATACAGACGGACCCTGATGGCTCAGTTAGTATTAACACGTATACATATACAGCCGAACCCTGATGGCTCAGTTAGTATTGACACGTGTACATATACAGCCCAACTCTGATGGCCCAGTTAGTATTGACACATATACATATACAGCACAACCCTGATGGCACAGTTAGTATTAACACACATATACATATACATCATAACCCTGATGGATCAGTTATTATTGACACGTATGCATATACAGCACAACTATGATGGCACAGTTAGTATTGACACGTATGCATATACAGTCCAACTCTGATGGCCCAGTTAGTATTGACACACATACATATACGGCACAACCCTGATGGCACAGTTAGTATTGACACATATACATATACATGTGCAACCCTGATGGCACATTTAGTATTGACACGTATACATAAACAGCCCAACCCTTATGGCACAGTTAGTATTAAAACGTATTCATATACAGCCCAACCCTGATGGATCAGTTAGTTTTGACACATATACATATACAGTCCAACTCTGATGGCACAGTTAGTATTGAAACGTATATACATATACAGCCCAACCCTGATGGCACAGTTAGTATTGACACATATACATATACAGCCTAACCCTGATGGCACAGTTAGTATTGACACATATACATATACAGTCCAACTATGATGGCACAGTTAGTATTGACACATATACATATACAGTCCAACCCTGATGGCCCAGTAAGTATTGACACATATACATATACAGTCCAACCCTGATGGCCCAGTAAGTATTGACACATATATATATATATATATATATATATATATATATATATACAGCACAACCCTGATGGTACAGTTAGTATTGACATGTATACATATACAGCCCAAACCTGATGGCTAAGATAGTATTGACACGTATTCATATACAGCCCAGCTCTGGTAGCACATTTAGTATTGACACATATACGCGTACAGTCCAACTATGATGGCACAGTTAGTATTGACACATATACATATACAGTCCAACTATGATGGCACAGTTAGTATTGACACATATACATATACAGTCCAACTATGACTGCACTGTTAGAATTGACACATATACATATACATGTGCAACCCTGATGGCACAGTTAGTATTGACATGTATACATATACAGCCCAAACCTGATGGCTAAGTTAGTATTGACACGTATTCATATACAGCCCAGCTCTGGTAGCACATTTAGTATTGACACGTATTCATAAACAGCCCAACCCTTATGGCACAGTTAGTATTGACACGTATACATATACAGTCCAACTATGATGGCACAGTTAGTATTGACACATACATGTGCAGTTCAACATGATGGCACTTTTAGTATTGACGCATATACATATACAGCCCAACTTTGATGGCACAGTTAGTATTGACACATATACATATACAGCCCAACCCTGATGGATCAGTAAGTATTGACACATACATGTGCAGTTCAACATGATGGCCCTGTTAGTACTGACATATACATGTGCAGCCCAACACTTATAGCTCAGTTAGTATAGAAACATACATGTGCAGTCCAACCCTGGTGGCCAAGTTAGTTTTGACACATACATGTGCAGCCAACACTGATTGTCCAGTTAGTACTGACACTTACATGTGTAGCCAAATCCCGATTGTCCAGTTAATACTGACACTTACATGTGTAGTCAAACACTGATGGATAAGTTGGTATTGACATGAACATGTGCAGCCCAATCCTGATATCAAGATTGTACTGACATGTACATGTGCAATCCAACCCGGATGGCCCAAGTAGTATTGACACTTACATGTGCAGCTCAACCCTGATGACACAGTTACTACAGACACGTACATGTGCAACCTATCCCTGATCGCCCAGTAAGTTTTGACACTAACATGTACAGCCCAACCCTGATCGCCCAGTAAGTTTTGACACTTACATGTGCAGCCCAACCATATCCACCCTGATAATACTGACACGTACATGTGCAACACAATCCTGTTGACACAGATAATTTTGACGCGAAGATATGCTGCGCAACCCTGATTACCCAGTAAGTTTTGACACTTACTTGTGCGGCCCAACCCTAATGGCCCTGTTAATACTGACACATACATGTGCAACACAATCCTGTTGGCACAGATCATTTTGACACAAAAATGTGCAGCTCAACCCTGATTTCCCAGGTAGTATTGGCACGTATATATGCAACCCAACTCCGATGGCCAAGTTAGTTCTGACACGTACATGGCCCAGCTAGTATTGACACTTACATGTGCAGCCCAACCTGATGGCCCAATTAGTTTTGAAACGTACCTGTGCAGCTCAACCCTGGTGGCCCAGTTAGTATGGACACGTACATGTGCAGCCAAACCTTGATGGCCCAGTTAGTTTTGACAAATACATCTGCAGCCCAACCCTGATTGTCCAGTTAGTACTTACACGTACATGTGCAGTCCAACCCTGATGGCCAAGTAAGTACTGACACGTACATGTTGAGTCGAACCCTGATGGCCAAGTAAGTACTGACACGTACATGTGCAACCCAAAAATGATGGCCCAATTAGTTTTGAAACGTACATGTGCAGCTCAACCCTGATGGCCCATTTAGTATTGACACGTACATGTGCAGCCAAACCTTGATAGCCCAGTTAGTTTTGACAAATACATCTGCAGCCCAACCCTGATTGTCCAGTTAGTACTTACACGTACATGTGCAGCCCAACCCTGATGGCCAAGTAAGTACTGACACGTACATGTGCAGCCCAACCATGATGGCCAAGTAAAACCTAACACGTATATGTGCAGCCCAACCCTGATGGCCCAGTTATTATTGACAATAAACCTTTAACACATATTTTAATAGTGTTTAACTCCGCTCGTTACCTTAGGTGTAGTGGTAGATCGTTTTCCTCGGCTGCAAGAGGACACGCGTTCGATCCCTGGCCGAGTCATAGAAAATACCTTAAAAATGGAAGTATCGCCTGCCCTCCTTGGCGCTTAGGGTTGCGGGGTTAGCATTACGCCTGACTGGCTTGTGTTAGGATAAACGGACCCGTAGTAATTGTAATTTACCCCGTAAAGCGAGGTAAAAGACAAACAGACACATGTTCATCACGGTGTTTAAATGTTATATAATATAAAAGCTTTAGAAGCGCATGCTTTAATAACATTTGAATAAAAACTTGTTCTATAAAGTGTCGTAGACTAATCGGTAACAAGTACGTAACTCTGGTAACAAGCTTCCGAAATATGTAAGATTTTTTTTTTTTTAGCGAAATGACAAACAGACACATGTTCATCACGGTGTTTACATGTTATATAATATGATAGCTTTAGAAGCGCATGCTTTAATAACATTTGAATAAAAACTTGTTCTATAAAGTGTCGTAGGTAAACTAATCGGTAACAAGTACGTAACTCTGGTAACAAGCTTCCGAAATATGTAAAAATCTTCCCTTTTTGTTAGCGAAATTTCTCCCTTTGCATTGCTTTACCATCCTGATCGCAAAATAGTTATTTATGCGCAGCCAGGGTTAACAAACCCAAAGAATGCGTAAATAAATGTATTCCCTTCACCAGAAGAACGGCACACATTTCAGAAAAGGGGATGGCGGTGTTCCCAGATGCGGCTCAAATGGTTATAAGTTTAGTCTCGTGGAATGGTTTATATCTATGTTTGTTGTTCTTGTTATACCTCTTGTATTACTGTAAAACGGACTTAACGAGGCAAGTGCAGCGATTACACAAAAGTACGTCAGCAAAATTGCATTTCAAAGATCAATCGGAAAGAACAATTCGAATATGTCTATATTATAACTTTCAGTCGACGGAAATTACTTAAGGAAGTAATTCCGCGGCAGTTCGCCAGACATTAATTAAATGGCAATCGTTTCTCAAATGTCTTTGTACTTTATGGCTTTAGACAAAACAAATAAGAATACAGGAAGCAAGGAGCTTTGTTACAAACGTTTTCCGACAGCGCCTGTCACGGCGTCTCTTGAAAACATGCTATGTTCAGACATTTTGGTGAACACTTTCAGCGCCACAGACAATATTTAGGTTTTTACAAACAATGCAGATTCGTTACGAGCTGTCTCACCTGAAATCAGCATTGTTTGCCTTTTAGTCACCAAAATAGTCCAAAACTTTTATGAATTGAGAAATGGACACACCCGATTTTGAACATGGAAGAGTCTACTTTAAACAATTCGGCGCTGAAAGAGTTAAAAAGGATACAAAGGTGTTTGTTGCTCTAACTCTCGCTATTCACTCATTGTTATCGTGAGTTGTGAGTGCTCATGGAAACGATTATTTTGAGTATCTAAATAAAGGATTTTAGCGTCAATAAAGTTTTAATAACTTGATACAGGTCCCTTATTTTATCTCCGTATGAGGTTTATAGAAAATGGAAATGAAGCAAAGGAACATTTGACATTTCCCGAAATGTCTGCGTCCTTGAGTGACAAAGATATCGCTTACAGCTTTAGCCTGTTTACTTGATATGTTTCTATGAACTCCTCCATATTCACCCGAATAAACTGAACATTCTGGATCTCACTAAATACATTTTGAAACGTTTTAGGAACAATTGTGAATAAAAGAGAATCCGTTCAAGCTGAGAAGATCCTCCTTTTTTGTACGGTAATACTCTCATTACTTTCAATTTGAATTTACTTCAGAAATGTTAATCAATTGTCGTCTGCTGCAGTAATGTCAAATTACGTTTTTCTGGGAAAAGGGCTAATCAACATTGACAAGGGATAATTGCACCACCTTGACTTAACCCTGTTTCAACCTTGAACGTAATGCGTCTTTCCAGACAAAACGGTTGTTATTCAGTACTGATTGGGTACGTCTGTTTGTTGTTCGATTGGTTCCTCGGGAAGCGAACGACTTGAACCAAACTTGACGTAAATTTAAATATTCAAGCGCCGAATTTCCAAAAGTAGACTCTTCCCATTTTCAATATCGGGGAATTACATATCTAATGAGACGAGAATATTTTGAAAGCTGAAAGGCAAATCGAGGGCTTGGCGCCATAATGTCTTTATAAGCGTTAAATAATTTTTCTGTGTAAATAATGGAAATTTAGGTGCCATTTCTTGTTCTGAGCAATGGCACCTAAATTTGCAATGTTTACAAAGGGGTCAAAATTGCTCCTAAATCAGGGTTTTCAAAATAGGTTTTTAGTTACAACTGTCTCACGCCAAGCCCGCGAAATATTGCTGATTTCAGGCCAGACAGCTCGTAACAAGCTGTCTCACCTTAACCTGTATTGTCTGCAAAATTACAGATGTTGTAATTGACGCTGAAAAATGCAAATTGCCTGGTCAGTTTTAGAGAGGTATGCTAAGTTGTTTTTCAATTGGCAAAATTCGCGTACCGAAATAATTCTTGTCACAAATATGCCCCGCAGTTTATTACTGTTTCTTCAACTACAATAATGTAAGTGTTATGTACATGTATAATAGCAGTATGAATTTCCGGCGACATTGATGTATTGTATCAACTTTCTCTTGTCATTACCATAGAACATTTTAAGTGAAAACTAGAAGTTTAGCCAGACACCAGTGAATCTCTATATGGTCAAATTTTAGAGAGACAATAAGACCGCATTTCGCTAGGCGTGGCTCATGTGGACATCAAACACCATTGCTTTAGCCATCATAAATAGGCACTTAAAAGAGAATAATTGGACATAAACCCTATAAGTAGAGCGCTACTCTCTTTGCGACAATGTTCTTCTAAATGATCCCGTTACGAAGAGGCAATAGGCGCGGTTCATATGGATATTTGACACCATTCCCTCAACCTTGCAACTATTCAACTAGCATTTATAGCATTTATAGTGTATTGTGGGAGGGTGTCACAATGCATAGGCACGATTTAACCATTATGTCTCATGGTCTTCTCAAGTTAATTCTCTCCCGACAAACGATTTCTTACAAATGAAACAGGTCGTCTCAAGTTAGTTCTCTCCCGACAGACGATTTCTTACAAATGAAACAGGTCGTCTCAAGTTAGTTCTCTCCCGACGGACGATTTCTTACAAACGAAACAGGTCGTCTCAAGTTTGTTCTCTCCCGACAGACGATTTCTTACACATAAAACAGGTCGTCTCAAGTTAGTTCTCTCCCGACGGACGATTTCTTACAAATGAAACAGGTCGTGTCAAGTAAGTTCTCTCCCGACAGACGATTTCTTACAAATGAAACAGGTCGTCTCAAGTTAGTTCTCTCCCGACGGACGATTTCTTACACATAAAACAGGTCGTCTCAAGTTAGTTCTCTCCCGACGGACGATTTCTTACAAATGAAACAGGTCGTCTCAAGTAAGTTCTCTCCCGACAGACGATTTCTTACAAATGAAACAGGTCGTCTCAAGTTAGTTCTCTCCCGACAGACGATTTCTTACAAATGAAACAGGTCGTCTCAAGTAAGTTCTCTCCCGACAGACGATTTCTTACAAATGAAACAGGTCGTCTCAAGTTAGTTCTCTCCCGACAGACGATTTCTTACAAATGAAACAGGTCGTCTCAAGTTAGTTCTCTCCCGACGGACGATTTTTTTACAAATGAAACAGGTCATCTCAAGTTAGTTCTCTCCCGACAGACGATTTCTTACAAATGAAACAGGTCGTCTCAAGTTAGTTCTCTCCCGAAAGACGATTTCTTACAAATGAAACAGGTCGTCTCAAGTTAGTTCTCTCCCGAAAGACGATTTCTTACACATGAAACAGGTCGTCTCAAGTTAGTTCTCTCCCGACAGACGATTTCTTACAATTGATACAGACGACGTTAACACTTTTCCACTTGCAAACGCTTTCTGACACCTCTGCAGCAGACGACTGTTTAAAACATTGTGGCAAAGGAAGAAATTGATAATAATTTCATCAACGTTTTCCACCCTCTATTCATCAACTTTACAATTATTGGCAGAATGTTCAATATGTTTGCCAAGTTGTTTTCAATGTTGTCTGCTGTATATCTGTTGTATGTTGGAAAAGGTTTTATGAATAATGGATTTGCCTTTTTGAATTATCGGAATGTATGTTTGATAGTAGAGTATTTTCTATCCTTAACCCTTTCCGTCATATAGACGCTTTCTTGCGCCTCTGCAGCAGACGGCTTTTTGAAAACATAGTGACAAAAGAAGAAATTGCTCAAAACGAGCAATTTCTCCTTTTGCCACAATGTTTTCCACTTTTAGTCATAGGTTATCCATTCAATTATAGAGATTTTCTATCTTTTGACAAAATATGTTCAAAGTCGTCTGCTGCAGAAATGTCGTATGAGGGAAAGGGTTAACACTTAGATTTGCATACGAGCAATAAGACCTGCTGTCGTGCTGTTTCCTTGGTTAGGGCTTTATCACGGACACGCCCTTCACACGAACTCTGCCATGGGCAATCAAAGGGTTTTTATGAAAAATGCAGATTCAGTTGAGACAACTCAATACGACCGGTCTCTGCTGAAATAAGCGTTGTTTGCCACTTAGTCATTCAATTTAACCACATGTCATGTTGGTCCCATTGTCAACATGGAAGAGTAGACTTTGTGAAATTTGGCAGTGAAAGAGTTAATAATAATTAGAAGTACTTGAATGAAATACGAAGCTGCCGATACATGAATGGATTTAGTATATATCCAACCACCCTTTGATGGCGGAGTCTCGGTTAACGTCAAGCTATCCAGAAAGTATTTCGATCTGATATAGAGTATGTATTACTCCAAATTGTGTGTGAAATTTAAGAAAGAATGATCTTGCATTATTGTTATCAGACCGAGGACATTCAATATGAAAGTAACGGCTTCCCTCCTTATCACACCGAGGACATTCAATATGAAAGTAACGGCTTCCCTCCTTATCACACCGAGGACATTCAATATGAAAGTAACGGCTTCCCTCCTTATCACACCGAGGACATTCAATATGAAAGTAACGGCTTCCCTCCTTATCACACCGAGGACATTCAATATGAAAGTAACGGCTTCCCTCCTTATCACACCGAGGACATTCAATATGAAAGTAACGGCTTCCCTCCTTATCACACCGAGGACATTCAATATGAAAGTAACGGCTTCCCTCCTTATCACACCGAGGACATTCAATATGAAAGTAACGGCTTCCCTCCTTATCACACCGAGGACATTCAATATGAAAGTAACGGCTTCCCTCCTTATCACACCGAGGACATTCAATATGAAAGTAACGGCTTCCCTCCTTATCACACCCAGGACATTCAATATGAAAGTAACGGCTTCCCTCCTTATCACACCGAAGACATTCAATATGAAAGTAACGGCTTCCCTCCTTATCACACCGAAGACATTCAATATGAAAGTAACGGCTTCCCTCCTTATCACACCGAGGACATTCAATATGAAAGTAACGGCTTCCCTCCTTATCACACCGAGGACATTCAATATGAAAGTAACGGCTTCCCTCCTTATCACACCGAAGACATTCAATATGAAAGTAACGGCTTCCCTCCTTATCACACCGAGGACATTCAATATGAAAGTAACGGCTTCCCTCCTTATCACACCGAGGACATTCAATATGAAAGTAACGGCTTCCCTCCTTATCACACCGAGGACATTCAATATGAAAGTAACGGCTTCCCTCCTTATCACACCGAGGACATTCAATATGAAAGTAACGGCTTCCCTCCTTTTCGTACAGGGTTGTGGGTCATTACGACTGTTGGCTATGTCAGGATGTAAACTACTGATAGACTACCCTTGAAACGCCGTGATATTACCGAAATACCATTGAAAAACGGCATGAAACACTTTTCAAAACAAACAACAGATACATTAACCCTTTCCCTCATACAACAATTCTGCAGCAGACGACTTTGAACATAGTTTGTCAAAAAAGAGAAAATCTCTATAATTGAATGGATAACCTATGACTTAAAGTGGAAAACATTGTGGCAAAAGGAGAAATTGCACGTTTTGTGCAATTTCTTCTTTTGTCACTATGTTTTCAAGAAGCCGTCTGCTACAGAGGCGTCATAAAGCGTCTATATGGAGGAAAGGGTTAATACCAGACACAGACTCGCTTAATGTATGATATCGGGAAAGTGATCTAAGCGACAACGGACTTGGGAATATCTTCGGCATATTGTCTCTTTCCAACATACATACGCTTTCTGGTGTCACTGTTGTAAACGACTTTTTAAAACATTGTTGATAAAGGAGAAATTGCTCACGATGAGCAATTCCTGCTTTTACCACACTGTTTTCAATTCCATTCGACTATTATTCTTTAATTTATATATTTTTTCAAAATGTTGCCTAGATGTATTCAAAGATGTGTGCTGCAAATGTGTTGTTTGTGTTAAAGGGTTAGGTGTTAATACGTGGGCATACTCCGTTCTTACCTCTGCCTCGAAATCTAACACATGTTCAAAAGCAACTTCAATTAGACACCAACTAAGGACAAATTGCAAAGACCAAATCTATTTCCACACGTAGATCCATCTTCAGCATACACTTTTTGAAAACAATTCCTACTTTTGAAACTATTTTTTTAATTAATTTCAATAACGTGTTCCGTATTTTTAGCAAGGGTCTCTTTAGAGTAAATTGCTATAGTAGGCGTTTTCGGAAGACACTCATCGAAATCTAGACTGGAATCAGTTCCTATTGTTAAAGTCTTATTACAATATCGCCAATGAATTACTTCAAATATCTCTTTCTACAGTAGCTCTACATTACTGAACACAATTTCGGGTTCAGAGATATGCCTTGATATTCGTAGCTGGTATATAATGTCAACGAAAGCATATGCATCTGTGGCATATTTAGTCATGTCTAAAGAATCGTATCTCCAATATACATGAGCCCGTCACTAAAAACATAATACGGTAACTTGTTGGGATAACAATTGGAAAATAAATTTGATTTGACATCACTTAGGCACTAGAAAGAACTCCAAAGAAATGTGCTGTTGAAATACAGGATTTACAGAATTGAAAATGAAAATGTATTTCGACGCTGTCAACAAATACATGTACATGTCTTTGAATCAGTGGAAGCATTTTTTCGATGCCGAATCAAACTTTTTTTTTAAAGATAGTCAAGTGCCAGTGATACAATATAAACCAAACGAGAATCAAATAAACAAATTGATAGTTAAAATAGTTGATATTTTATAAAGATATAACAATTTGACACGCCTTATATAACTTTGACATGAACTGGTTGAGCTAAATAGTCTGAAAAGATGATGGGAAACGAGTAGTTGAGCTATTTTCAGTAACTTATCATATGTTGTAAGGTCTAAATTGCTGACGCGTTCTGCGGACAATATTTAGACAACGAGGGAAAATGCGGACAATATAGAATATAGTCGAACATAGCGGACGCTATCATATATTTGTAATAGATCATATCTAAAGATGAAATACATTTATTTGCATGAAAGTTTATACCTTAATGTATGGTTGGAGGTAAGAAGCATTTAAATCGTATTCCATTTGAAGACACATTTGGTTGTTGATTTATGTTAATGTTGATTTTCAATTGTTTGATTGGATTGTAGAATACTTGACAGTTTGATAATGCAATTGTCGACCGTTGTGTGATCTTGTTCAATAACACATGTTCTCCTTTTTAATGTTATGATAGAAATACATTTAATTCGGCCAATAAACATCTTTGGCTGCTCAACTTACTTGCCAATGAAAACAACAATTAATTTACATTTGAACTTGTTCAATTTCATCCATTAACGTTTCCTCAATGTTCTTTATTGTCTGTAGTTTCTTCTATGCTCTTTATTGTCTGTAGTTTCTTCTATGTTCTTTATTGTCTGTAGTTTCTTCTATGTTCTTTATTGTCTGTAGTTTCTTCTATGTTCTTTATTGTCTGTAGTTTCTTCTATGTTTTTTATTGTCTGTAGTTTCTTCAATGTTCTTTATTGTCTGTAGTTTCTTCTATGTTCTTTATTGTCTGTAGTTTCTTCTATGTCCTATATTGTCCGTAGTTTCCTCTATGTTGTATATTGTCCGCAGTTTGTTACATGTTATTTATTGTCGCAGATTCCTTAACATTACATATTGTCCGCAGTTTCCTTTATGTTCTAAATTTTCTCAAGTTTCCTCTATGTTCTATAATGTCCGCAAATCCCTTTACATTCTATTTGCCGCAGTTTCCTTTATATTATAATTTCTTTTTCACATTTGTCCCATAAATTCCTCAAATAAGTGATGCAAACGTACTGTGACATCTCTGCAACCCGCTGTTTTCAATGGGATTTGAAATTAATTTAAAAGAATTGTAATTCCTTGTTCACCTTTGCGAAATCATTAGTTTGCTTGTACGATGTTTGACGTCGCCTTTAACAATATTTAAGTTATATCACGCCGTAGAACATGTACATTACAAAGGATTTTATTTCTACTTTGATATTAGAATTGAACTCACAATATAATTATCATTGTTTTGCAGACCCTCATTTAATTTTAAACATAACACAAACTAACTTTATTCAATCTGTCGTTACAAATAAAGTTATGCAACATGAGGTTATGATTGAGTACAAAACAAAAATTCAAATAAAATAGTGTCACGTGATCATATATATGGTCAAAGTAGAATCGTGTATCTATGGGTATTCTGCTTATGAGGGATAGAGTATCAATAGATAGACGTGTACACAAAATAATGTTAAGAGGGGGGGCGGGGGGGGGGGGGGGGGGGTATATTTGAGGGAAAAACTATGATATCATATGCATATGTGTTAATTAATTGCATGAAAATCGCCCAGCTGAAATATATTGTAAACCAGTAGTTGTGCTAAACAGAAACTAACTACCCTGTTTAAAGTATTTTGCGTTAAACTCCTATATCATTCAATATATGGACATTACAAAGTGCTCTCCAAATAGGTATCTCTGTACAGCGAGGTAAACACAATCAAATAATGAATAACAAAGTGCAATTGTTAAGCATTCTTTTACGACATTTGGGATCGGTACATTCATGTCCAAATGTAATCTGCAGTTAGCCCCCTTGCTGTCAACACCTCAGTGCTTTGATTTTATCGTATGGTTTCAATGTCGTCTCCTGCATATTTGTTGTATAATTAAAATGGTTAAAATTATCATCGTTTTTGGCCTAGGGCTTTAGCCCCTGGTCATAGTCGTAAAACCATTTTTTTTCGGATTTGGCAGCCTGCCAATTGTTATTAACATCCAACAACGCATTTTAGTGTGAGACTGCGCGAGAAAAATAGTTCATCATGGATTCAATAACACTGAATTTAAAAGATTAAGATCTCACAAAAAAGATCATTATCATGTTGTTGGAACATAAGTCAACAACTTAAGACGTGAATACTCCAATATAAGTTTAACAATTGCTTCATAAATTAATGCGCCGAGAAGTCAAATATGGAAGCTTATTAACAATCGCGAAGTGGAACGGGAAAGTTCAAAGAAGTCGCGAGCCAAATGCAGTGGCGGTTAACCGGAAGGCCCGCGCGACGAAATGATTAATGGTAAACAAATGATTATGATTGATTAGGGGTTAACGCCGTTTTCAACAATTCATATCAGTCATATCACGGCGACCAGTTCACTTACTCACGCGTTTCCTGGTTTTCCAACACCAGTACACCACACAACATACTTTCTAAGAAACTGGCTGCTTTTCCACATAGATTGTATTAAACTCACAACCCTGGATTGAAAGCCCACGTCGCTACCGACTGACCTACCGGGGCTCTGCTTAAAAAAATAAAGTTGCGTGACAAATGCAGTGGTGGATTTAGCAGGGGCCGTAGGGATAGCGATCACATCTTTGGTGACAAGTCGCGAGTTCGAAGAAAGACTTTCAACTTTGGCCTCGTGAAGTCCGACTGAAGATCATCAATGACGAAGAAAATGCTTACAGGAATATGCCTTATGTCTGCACATAGATATATGGATATCAACATTTAGGTTCTCAAAAGTCTTCGGCTGCAGATTCAAACGCATATTTATGAATTATAAATGCAGCCTACCTAGTATCACTTAAAATACAGGTACAATTACCTTGCGATAGGTTTGCGAGTAGTTTGCGGCGGATTTCTAGGCATTATCGGCCGAAACCCTTCGGGACTCCTCGCGGGCATCGAGTTACTTTAAACTCGGACTTAAAACTTCATCGCAAACTAATTGCACATTAATCGGTTGATGCCTGGCCGATTTACGACCGGGCATCACACATATCGGACGAGCGCCGGGTAAAATTCGCCGCTCAGAGCCCGGTCGGAAATCAGTAGGAGAGACGAAGCGGATTCTTTAACCCTTTCCCTCATATGACAATTCTGCAGCAGACGACTTAGAACATATTTTGTCAAAAATTAGAAAATCTCTATAATTGAATGGATAACCTATGAATTAAAGTGGAAAACATTGTGGCAAAAGGAGAAATTGCTCGTTTTGAGCAATTTCTTCTTTTGTCACTATGTTTTCAAAAAGCCGTCTGATGAAGAGGCGTCAGAAAGCGTCTATATGAGAGAAAGGTTTAAGTATGATTAATGGTGTCGCTGTCTTCAATGGAATCACCAAAACTGTTCTCCGCCTATTAAACCAGTACATAGATAAGAGCGTGGGCTGGCAGGCAAATATCTGTTTATTGGATACGATAGAGTCGTCTGCATTGAAGTCATCAGAGTAAACAAAGGAAATGTACTTTTGGGATACGGTTTAAAACAATCTGGAAAACAACATAAGACGATTGTTTTATATGAATTATCAATTTGTCCACAATATTGTTAAACAAAAGGCCCAAGAGGGCCAGCATCGCCCCACGGCCATTAGGCAAACATTAAATCTCCAAACAGCAACGCCCCCTGATGGCCAAGGAACATTTCTACAAAATTATTTGAAAATCAGCCCGACACTTTCGGAGAAGAAGACGTTTTAAGTTTTCACTATAGCCATATAAGGCAAAATAGCCCCGCCCCCTGGCGGTAATAGTTTTAGACCAATCGACATGGCTTGATGAAATCTGATAGAGGGTAACCATAGGAACATTTCTACAAAATTACTTGAAAATCGGCAAGACACTTTCGGAGAAGAATTGTTTTAAGTTTTAACTATAGCCATATAAGGCAAAATAGCCCCGCCCTCTGGCGACCATGTTTTTCAACCAATCAACATGGCTTGAAAGAATCTGATAGAGGGTCACCCAAGGAACATTTCTACAAAATTATATGAAAATTGGCAAAACACTTTCGGAGAAGAAGATCTTTTAAGTTTTCACTATAGCCATATGAAGCAAAATAGCCCCGCCCTCTGGCGGTCAAGATTTCCGACCAATCAATATGGCTTGAAGGTATCTGATAGAGGGTCACGCAAGGAACATTTCTTCAAATTTATTTAAAAATCACCTTCGGAGGAGAAGATTTTTTAAGTTTTCACTATTTTTTTCTTTCTGTTGCCATGGAAACCAGAATTTTGCATGGATCCAAAATAAATGAAGTCATTTAGTAGAGGACATTGAGAGGATGCTTCCTATGAAGTTTCATCCGATTCGCCATGTGGTTAGGGAGGAGAACTCGTTTGAAGCAAACATGTAACGCACCCACGCGCGCACGGACGCACGACGGACATATTCGCCATGACATAAGCTCGACTGGCTTTCAGCCGGTCGAGCTAAAAATCACCTGCTGTAGAGACAGAGGTAAACGCTTCTGTAAAATAGAAAGGGTAAACAATCCCTAGTACTACGTGACTTTAACCTACTTCTCAATATCGTTCTTTTAGACTCGTCGAAATTGAAAACATAGAACGAGTAAATTAGGACCATTTAGACAAGAATTGAAAATGCATTTATCTGCTGCAAATATATCATTTTGGGATAAGGCATATAACGTTGTCAGGAAAGGCTAAATTGATCGTCAAGCTCCGCAAATTGTTTGCAAACGACTTCTGCTGCAGACACAATAACCCCTTCCAATATACACACGCATTTGACGCCTTTGCAGCAGACGAATTTGGAAAATAAAGTAACACAAGGAGAAATTGACCACAATGAACAAGTTCCCCTGTTTGCAACAATGTTTTCAACTTCGATAATAATTTAACTTTGATTAACAGAGATTTTTCATATCTTTGCAAATATGTTTTCAAAGTCGTTTGGTGCAGATTTGTCGTATGTAGTGAAGGGTTAATATGCTGTTATATGAGGATAAGAAAATTATCGATATTATCATGACTGCTGTACATGATGTAGGTCAAATCATTACAGATGGCGGACCAGGCGAAAAGAGGTCTTGTTGTGTTTCCCTTTTAACCCATAACTTCACATACGAAAATTCTGCAGCAGACGACTTTTAAAACATATTAGCAAAAATGTGAAATATCTCGATAAATGAAAGTTCAATCATTAAACAGAGTTGAAAACATTGTGGCAAAAGGGGAAATTGCTCATCATGAGCAATTTCTCCGTTTGCTACAATGTTTTCAAACGTCGTCTGCTGCAAATGCGTCGGATTTCGTTTGCAGGTGGGAAGGGTTAAGGATCACATGAAGAGGTAGGTGAGTGAACACGCTGGATCTACCATTACATACTAGACCTTATTTCGTAAAAATTCACGGTTTCTCTAAATGAAAGCGCTCCGGTGAGACCTCCATATTTACAGGCTTATTTGATACTTCAGTGGGCTCAGTTGGTAGAGAAACGGGCTGCCAAACCGCAGGATGTGAGTTGTTAAACACCAACTCGGTCAACATTCTTTTCCAAATTTGGCAAAACCTTGTTGAGGCAAGCGACAACTGTCTTCAATCTATGATTCCATCACATATAAATCACTTAACGTCTATTGTATCATTCAAACGAAATTATAAGAAATACCTTCTGGAAAAGCTTCCATACTAACACTAGCTTGAGAATGTTAAGAATTGTGTTTGGAGTAGTTAGAGTTTCACATGATTGAAGATTATTTATATTTGTACTTCATGCCATAATTTTCATTGAAATTTGCATGTTGTTAAATGTTATGTTTGTGTGTGTTATATTATTGAAGGCCATATGAAAATAAGATATGTATAGCCATTGTTAAATTGTCTCTATGTGTCTTAGATGTTACCTTCAAAAAATAAAGATATTATTATTATTATTATATCCCCAACAACAAAGTTGGGGGATATATTGTTTTTGCACCGTTTCTTATTATTATTATTATTTTTCTTCTTCTTTACCTCCAATTTTTCCGGAGTTTTTCTAGGAGATGTATGGCAGGATCTTTATGAAAATTGGCACAAACAAAGGTTTCCGCCTGAAGTTGCGCAGGTGGGTTTTAGAATTTTCAAATTGGCCGCCATTTTCGAACGGGAAGCCGTCAAAAATCAAAAAAATTCAGTCCGTCATTTGTCCGGCCTAGTTCTCCTACAATGTATAACATATTGATGCCAAACTTAGTAGAAAGAATCGACACCACATGATATTGTGTGTACCAAAACAGGAGGTAACTCCGTTCTGTTTTACCAGAGTTATGCCCATTTTTAGACAACCGCCATCAAACATCAAGAAATTTCCGTCCGTATTGTCCGGCCTACTTCTCCTACACCGTATAAGATATTGATGCCAAACTTGGTAGAAATAATCAGCAGCACATGATATTGTGTGCGCCCCAAAAACAGGTAACTCCGTTCGTATTTCCCGGAGTTATGCCGCTTTTTATACTTAAAATATATTCGAAACCTCAACAAACCTTAAAATGCTCTGATTTCTATGAAATTTGGTTTTCAAGAAGATATAGGTGTGGCGACTTCATTTCCGGTATCCAACTTTTATCCCGCGGCGGCCATTTTTTATTCAAAATGGCAGCCCAAACCTAAAAATGCTACGATTTCGATGAAATTTGGTTTTCAAGTACATATAGGTGTGGCGAGTTCATTCCCGCTATCCAAATTTTATCCCGCGGTGGCCATTTTAAATTCAAAATGGCCGCCTAAAACTAAAAATGCACCGATTTCTATGAAATTTGGTTTTCAAGTACATATAGGTGTGGTGAGATCATTTCCGGTATCGAAATTTTATCCCGAGGCTGCCATTTTTTATTCAAAATGGCCGCCTTCAACTAAAAATCCTCCGATTTTGATGAAATTTGGTTTTCAAGTAGATATAGGTGTGGCGAGTTCATTTCCGATATCGAATTTTTATCCAGCGGTGTCGATTGTATATTCAAAATGGCCGCCTTATACTAAAAATGTTCAGATTTTGACGATATTTTGTTTTCAAGTAGATATAGGTCTTGCGAGTTCATTTCCGGCATCCAAATTTTATCCCCCGGGGGCCATTTTTTTTTAAAAAAGGCCGCTTAAACTTAAAAATGCTCAAATTTCAATGAAATTTATGCTTTCAAGTAAATGTAAATTTTAATCCGCTATGGCCATTTTTTATTCAAAATGGCCGCCAAAACCTAAAACCTTAAAATGCTCCGATTTTGATGAAATTTGGTTTTCAAGTACATATAGGTGTGGCGAGTTCATTCACGCTATCCAAATTTTATCCCGCGGTGGCCATTTTAAATTCAAAATGGCCGCCTAAAACTAAAAATGCACCGATTTCTATGAAATTTGGTTTTCAAGTACATATAGGTGTGGTAAGATCATTTCCGGTATCGAAATTTTATCCCGAGGCTGTCATTTTTTATTCAAAATGGCCGCCTAAAACTAAAAATTCTCCAATTTCGATGTAATTTGGTTTTCAGGTAGATATGGGTGTGTCGAGTTCATTCGGGTTTCAACATTTTATCCCGCGGCAGCCATTTTAGATTCAAAATGGCCTCCTTCAACTAAAAATCCTCCGATTTTGATGAAATTTGGTTTTCAAGTAGATATAGGTGTGGCGAGCTCATTTCCGATATAGAATTTTTATCCCGCGGTGTCGATTTTATATTCAAAATGGCCGCCTTATACTAAAAATGTTCAGATTTTGATGATATTTGGTTTTGAAGAAGATATAGGTCTGGCGAGTTCATTTCCGGCATCCAAATTTTATCCCCCGGGGGCCATTTTTTATTAAAAATGGCCGCTCAAACTTAAAAATTCTCAAATTTCAATGAAATTTATGTTTTCAAGTAAATGTAAATTTTATTCCGCTATGGCCATTTTTTATTCAAAATGGCCTCCAAAACCTAAAACCTTAAAATGCTCCGATTTTGATGAAATTTGGTTTTCAAGTACATATATCTGTGGCGAGTTCACTCGCGGTATTCACATTTTATCACGCGGCGCCCATTTGTTATTCAAAATGGCCGCCTAAAACTAAAAATGCACCGATTTCTATGAAATTTGGTTTTCAAGTACATATAGGTGTGGTGAGATCATTACCGGTATCGAAATTTTATCCCGAGGCTGCCATTTTTTATTCAAAATGGCCGCCTAAAACTAAAAATTCTCCAATTTCGATGTAATTTGGTTTTCAGGTAGATATGTGTGTGTCGAGTTCATTCGGGTTTCAAAATGTTATCTCGCGGCAGCCATTTTAGATTCAAAATGGCCGCCTTCAACTAAAAATCCTCCGATTTTTATGAAATTTGGTTTTCAACTACATATAGGTGTGGCGAGTTCATTTCCGATATCGAATTTTTATCCCACGGTGTCGATTTTATATTCAAAATGGCCGCCTTATACTAAAAATGTTCAGATTTTGATGATATTTGGTTTTCAAGTAGATATAGGTCTGGCGAGTTGATTTGCGGCATCCAAATGTTATCCCCCGGGAGCCATTTTTTATTAAAAATGGCCGCTAAAACTTAAAAATGCTCAAATTTCTATGAAATTTATGTTTTCAAGTAAATGTAAATTTGGCAATTTACTGGTTGGGGATATATATGTGACTTGCTTGCAATCACAATCAGCACTTGTTATTATAATGATTTACCAGTCTATGTGGAACAAAAGCCAGTTGCCTGGGAAATATAGTTGTGTGTAGTTTTGTAGTGAGAAAGTCAGGAATTACATGGGAGAGTAATATGACTGAAATATAGTTGTGTGTAGTTTTTGTGTGAGAAAGTCAGGAATTACATGGTAGAGTAATATGACTGAAATATTGTTGTGTGTAGTTTTGTAGTGAGAAAGTCAGGAATTACATGGGAGAGTAATATGACTGAAATATAGTTGTGTGTAGTTTTTGTGTGAGAAAGTCAGGAATTACATGGTAGAGTAATATGACTGAAATATTGTTGTGTGTAGTTTTGGTGTGAGGAAGTCAGGAAATACATGGGAGAGTAATATGACTGAAAGATTGTTGAAAACACCATTCAATCAGCTGATGATTCAATGACCGTTTTACCTTACTCCTCTCTTATCATATGAATGACAAAATGAGAGTCCATGCCATTCGTATTCTTTTACAAGATAAAAACGTATTTTGAAGTAGTTGCAGTTTACGACTTTAAATAATACAGAGTCATTTTATGTTAGTAATGATCTTCTGAATTAAGCTTTCACTGTCATATGTTTACCAAGATGCTTTACATGTATCACCGTTCACTATAGGTGTGTTTCTGTGTGGGAAAGTGTTCTTGTCAGGCAATGAAATGTGTTGACATTTGTAATAGAATGGTGGGCACATCGAACAATTAAAACCGTATCTCAAAAATAAATCCAATCAAAATAATTGAAATGGTTGACCGTATCTCTTTAGTGAATTGAATTGACTAACCTCATAAGCCATGTTACATCGACATCCCTTTAACCCTTTCAGCGCTAAAGGCAATAATGTGTTTTTTTGCAAACAATACAGATTCAGGCGAGTCAGCTCGTAAAGAGCTGTCTCACCTGAAATCAGCATTGTTTGCCTTTTAGTTATCAAAATATTCCAAAACTCTTATTACAAGAGAAATGGAGTAGCCCGATTTCGAACATGGACGAATCTACTTTAAACAACTTGGCGCTGAAACAGTTAACATCTGTTTACCTAAACCCTTTCCTACATACAGACGTATATTGAAACGTGTGTAGCAGTCGACAGTTGAACACATTGTTGCAAGAATGATCATAATGAGCATTCCCTCCTGTTGTCACAATATTTCAACGCTATTCAGTAAGTATTCTCTATTTATAAAGATGTTCCACATTTTGCCCAGATATTATCAAAGTCGCCTGTGGGTTTAAGTTAACCTACCGTACGTGAATATTGCCTAGATATAGTAGGGAAACTGGATTACGATTTAATACTGAAAATGGAGTACTATAATATAACTTCCAAGTCGAGCTTCAGTAGCTTAGTCGGGAGCGACGCCAATCTAGGGGTTGTGAGTCGAACCCAAGCTCGGCCAACATTCTTTCCGACGTTTGACAAAAGTCACTCTGACAAGCTTCATTCGTCTTCAACCAATGGATTAACGGTTAAGTCTATGTGGAAAAGCAGCCAGTTGCTTGGACATACTGTTGTGTGGAGTACCGGTGTGAGAAAGCCAGGAAACGCATGAGTAGGTGAACTGATCGCCGTGCTATGACTAAAGAGGTGTTAAACACGTCGTTAAGCCCCCAATCTAAGTAACTTTCTAAAGCGGCATCTATGAATAAAAGAAACATTTTTAGAAAAGCAGTCAAACCCAATCCAATGAGGTATTTTATGGTTCAAAATTAACTAAAAACAAAACAGCTCAGTCGGTAAGAACGAGGGTTATTGATCCAGGGGACGTGAATTCGAACCCCCGGGTCGACCACTGATTCCTTCTTATTATCTCGAAAAGAGTGTGGCTATTCGTCCTCCATCAATGGACTTAAAGAAGGCCTTTGTGGCAAGGAAGCCAGTGGGCTTGGAAGAATGTCACGTGGAGTACTGGTGCATTTCCACGTAACGTATGGCACATGGTAAGGTGAACTGGCCGCCGTGATATAAGTGTAATACTGTTGTAATAATGTTGAGACCGTTCTCTATAGAACTAGCAATTCTCTATTATTTCCGATGTTGTTCTTGAGATATTGCACTCAACTTGACGAACTTAATATATGTATAAAGAGCTCTAGATAAGGGGCGTTTAGTACCTTCTAAACAATTTATTTGATACTCGAACCCTATGTCGTGGGTACTCAAAAAAATTGTCTCAGTGAGACGATTATTTTTGAGTACCCACCACATAGGGTTTGCTTTAATAATAAGAGAGAAATTGCGGGGAAAAGAGCTGAATACCCCTCCTTATCTGGACCTCTGTTAAATATATCATAGATTTTCTTTATGTTTGTAACTTTACATAGTTTCAAGTTACATAAACAAAATTATATATGCATATTCTAACATGAATGAGCTATAAGCAATAATTCGATATAACAAATACATATCTACGAGAATGAACACAACATAGACATTTATAAATGTAACCTATACACTTTATCAAATTTGTCTGGATAATGCAATATCAAAATGTTCAATCATAATCAATGGATTAATTTCTATGAATAAAAGTCAACTGTAGAATAAATGATTCTTGGATATATTTAGCCAAATTCTTCAATGTTTTCTTGTTTTCACGTTTTAAAAGTTCAACAAATTTAAGGACATTTGATTTTAGTTGTGTAGTAATATTTTAAGTATTTAGTTCTGATATAAGAGTAGGCTGGACACTTTAAACACAATGATCACATTCCGTCTCAGGGGTATAGTGGTATAGAGTAATGATTCCTGAAACAGAAAATCCACAGGAGGCAAAAAGAGTCTTTCCGGGTTAGCATGCGCGGATTGGGCAGGCTGATCTGGGTATATACTTTACGCAGAGTCCACAATGTTGGTTTTCTCGCGGGACGGCTCATAAAGTGACGTGTGCACGAAGAAGTAAAAATATATCCCCACTAGATCCCCTCCGATGTAACTTTAAATGATACAATTCCGGAAGTTCACAATGAACCCATATCGCCATACTGCATGAAGGTCAGGACTAGTTGAACAGCGACATTTAATACATACAAATAATCTGTATATAGTAGACGAATTTGAAAGCATTTATGCAAATATATGGAAATTTTCTCTAAAAATAAGTACAATTATTGAATTTAGCCAAATACATTATTGCAAAAGTCGTCTGCTGTAGATGAGTTAAAATGCCGTCAACATGTAGTACAGGGTAAATAATGTTGTCAGTTTAATAACAAGACAAAACAAGAGGCCCAAGAGGGCCAGTATCGCTCCACTGCCATAAGGCAAAATGTAAATCTCCAAACAGCCCCGCCACCTGGTGGCACTAAAACCAATATAAGGTTAACAGCCCGACCCCCATGGCATGGTAGAATCTGATAGAGATTCACCCAAGGAACATTTCTACAAAATTATTTGAAAATCGGTCGGATAATTTCGTCCGAGAAGATTTTTTAATGTTTCACTAAAGCCTTATAATGCAAAAAAACGACATGCCCCCTGGCGGTCATGTTTTTCACCAATCAACATGGCTTGAAGGAATCTGATAGAGGGTCATTCAATGAACTTTTTTACAAAATTATTTGAAAATCGGCGGTGACACTTTCGGAGGAGCAGATTTATTAAGTTTTCACTATAGCCATATGGGGCAAAATAGCCCCTCCCCCTGGCGGCCTTAATTTTCGACCAATCAACATGGCTTGAATGAATCTGATAGAGGGTCACTCAATAAACTTTTCTACAAAGTTATTTGAAAATCGGCGGTGACACTTTCGGAGGAGAAGATTTATTAAGTTTTCACTATAGCCATATGATGCAAAATAGCCCCCACCCCCTGGCGGCCATAATTTTCGACCAATCAACTTGGCTTGAATCATTCTGATAGAGGGTCACTTTAGGAACATATCTACAAAATTATTTGATAATCGGCGGTGACACTTTCGGTAAAGAAGATTTTTTAAGTTTTTGCTATAGCCATATGAGGCAAAATAGCCCTACCCTCTAGCGGCCGTGTTTTTCGACCAATCAACATGTCTTGACATATTTTGGACGTCGTGGATTTTGTTTGTAAGGTGTTTTACGCCGCTTTCACCCCAAAACCCTGAGCGCCAAGGAGGTAAAGCCATCCATTACTACCATGTTTAAAGTACGTGGTATGACCCAGTCGAGAATCGAACCCGTGAACTCTCGCAAACGGACGCTCTACCACTGCACCACCGAGCCAGTCCGTGGACATCGTAGAAGCAGACGACTTATACAATTATTGTAGGATAACGGGGAAAACATGCGCAACTCAGTTATCAACTCTGTATCACAATGATATACATGTAATTCCACAGATAGCTCTATTTTCAATCTATGTTTTATAGCAGACGACACTGTAAATGTCAAACGATGATAATGGTAAAAGTAGTACAACTTTACACTTTAGTAGGAAGTACTTATCACGGGAAAAACAGCCACAATTATCGTTTTTTGGAAAGACAAACAGTAGTAAATATATTGTGTTACAATGCCAAGTTACACGTCTTTTAACGATCAATATTATCGGATATCTTTTTAACGAACTATACGAAGCTGTGCGATAGCAGACGCGGGTTACTTCACTCATAATCCAATAGAGCAGACATAAGTTGTGGGCGATGCTATCTATTGACAGTCACGATTTAGCCATTTGAGGATACTCCATAAGGCCAAAGGTCGGAAGCGTCGAAGACAAGGACACCTCGTTGTAAACGCTTTGCTCCGTTTTGATTTTATCCCTTTCACACACGCAACAAATATGCACCAAACAATTGTTCAGTTTGATAGTATATATTACGGCGTTTCGTGGGAAAACACAAGTACTTCCTGTATTATTTATCCTGACACCGATGGTTAGTCCTAATTCCATTCCCGTAACCCTGAGCGCCAAGGAGTGAACTCTTTACTACCATATTTGATATGACCCGGCCGAACCAGGGATCGAACTGTGGTATCACCTTCCAAAGGAAGACACACTGTGCGCTCCGTTAAAAAACAAGAGTTGTCGGAGGACAATATAGCTCGCCTATCAGGGCCATCGTATATCAGGGCCTACTTCAGAACAGTTAAAGTATTAGGTAAAGTCGCACAGTATCACCTATTGCAAGATAATACACCTTTTCAATACTTTTGACAAAAATTCTAAGTTCAACTAGAATAGAGTGCTCCCCGGAGCACGTGTGTCACCTGCCGGCGCCTTGTCAGAAAATTTTAATTTTTGATAGAAAAGGGGCAATAACTCTGATATAAAAAATATTTGGATTATCCCCCTTTTGTGAACCCATCACAACAATTGATATAAACATTTGTCAGAAGTTTCAATTCAATCCTTTGAGCAGAATAAAAGTAATTTGAATATTTGACAGAAAAGGGGCAATAACTCTGATATAAAAATATTTGGATTATCCCCCTTTTGTGAACCCATCATACACATTGATATAAACATTTGTCAGAAGTTTCAATCCAATCCTTTGAGTAGATTAAATTTTTGACAGAAAAGGGCCAATAACTCTGATATAAAAATATTTGGATTATCCCCCTTTTTGTGAACCCATCATACACATTGATATAAACATTTGTCAGAAGTTTCAATCCAATCCTTTGAGTAGAACAAAAGTTATTTGAAAATTTAAATTTTTGACAGAAAAGGGGCAATAACTCTGATATAAAATTATTTGGATTATCGCCCTTTTGTGAACCAATCACACACATTGATAAAAACATTTGTCAGAAGTTTCAATCTAATCCTTTGAGTAGAACAAAAGTTATTTGAAAATTTAAATTTTTGACAGAAAAGGGGCAGTAACTCTGATATAAAATTATTTGGATTATCGCCCTTTTGTGAACCAATCACACACATTGATAAAAACATTTGTCAGAAGTTTCAATCTAATCCTTTGAGTAGAACAAAAGTTATTTGAAAACGTGACGAAAAAAGTGCGACGGACAGACAGACAGACAGACGCCGGATAAAAAAAAAAATAGACAGACAGACGTCGAATAAAAAAAAAAGTAACATATGTCAGAAGTTTCAATCCAATCCTTCGGGTAGAAAAAAAGTTATTTGAAAATTTAAATTTTTGACAGAAAAGGGGCAATAACTCTGATATAAAATTATTTGGATTATCCCCCTTTTGTGAACCAATCACACACATTGATATAAACATTTGTCAGAAGTTTCAATCTAATCCTTTGAGTAGAAAAAAAGTTATTTGAAAACGTGACGAAAAAGTTAGATTTTTTGACAGAAAAGGGGCAATAACTCTGATATAACTTGACCTTGACCCAGGGTCAGGACAGGTGTAGTGGGGTGCGTAGATGGACCAATAGTTCCTAAATGTATAAACTAAATATGAAAGCAATCAATGTCATAATAGTGAATGCAGAGTGATATGTTAAACGTTAAACGCAAACCTTAAACCTTGTAACTGAACCAAGTAGAAATGACCTTGACCTTGACCCAGGTGCAGGACGGGTGTAGTGGTGTGCGCAGATGGATGACCAATAGTTCCTAAATGTATAAACTAAATATGAAAGCAATCAATGTCATAATAGTGACTGCAGAGTGATATGTTAAACGTTAAACGCAAACCTTAAACCTTGTAACTGAACCAAGTAGAAATGACCTTGACCTTGACCCAGGGTCAGAACGGGTGTAGTGGTGTGCGTAGATGGATGACCAATAGTTCCTAAATGTATAAACTAAATATGAAAGCAATCAATGTCATAATAGTGAATGCAGAGTGATATGTTAAACGTTAAACGCAAACCTTAAACCTTGTAACTGAACCAAGTAGAACCAAGTAGAAATGATCTTGACCTTCACCCAGGGTCAGGACGGGTGTAGTGGTGTGCGTAGATGGATGACAAATGGTTCCTAAAGGTATAAACCCTTAAAACCCAAATTAAAACCTTAAACACAAACCTTAAACCTAGGTGTCTACGCCACCGCCGACGCCGACGCCGCCGACGGTGCCGACGCCGGGGGTAACACATAAGCTCTCCTGTACTTCGTACTGGCGAGCTAAAAACGAAACAAGAATCCGTTTAGTCTTAACGCGGTCCCTCTTTTGGAGTAAAGTCCTGATAAATGCTAAAACTATTCACAGATAGCAACTTTCCAATATTGACCGTTTCGTTCGTTTGACTATTATACTGAGCCAAACAAGTAACGATACATACTTAGATCATTTGTAAAATCTTAAAGCTTAAACTTGTGTTATATGTAATGTGATTACATGATTGCTTAAACGTATGACTGTTTTCACAGACCATTATCGATTATTGTAGAATATCGTGTTACTGGCAATAGGGATTTTTACGTTTTGCACGCACTGCACGGGCAACCCATGATGATGAACATGTATCGACATAAAAATATACGCATTTCACAGATATTGTACCTGTATTATGAAAACATAGGCAAAACTCAATATTTCTCTGCTGTAATTATGCCGAGACTGAATGCAAATCAACGCCTTATAGCCATTGGTATGCTACAAGCAAACTTACGTCACGCTGACGTCGCTGCTAACTTTGGAGTGTCTAGGTTGACTATAACCCGACTTTTAGTCGTGAAACGACTCCTGCACAGGACCGTCACATAAGGACGTCACACGTACGTGACCTGTTTCTTTCATCTACTGTTACTGCTGCTGTAACACATGGTCGTACACACAACATAATAAGTGCACAAACAGTCCGAAACAGACTCGCCGAGCGTGGTATAAGAGCCAGACGTCCGTATCATGGGCCTATATTTACCCAACGTCATCGCGTCTTGAGACGTCAGTGGGCCACTGGACACTTGAATTGGACAAGAAATCAATGGAATACGGTAATGTTCACTGATGAGTCGCGTTTTTGTTTGAGGCGAGGAGATGGACGTGCTAGAGTATACCGTAGGGTCGGTGAACGTTATGCTGACGTCTGTGTGCACGAGGTGGACCGTTACGGTGGTGGAAGTATCATGGTTTGGGGCGGAATATCCTACCAGAATCGCACTCCATTGGTCATTGTGCGTGGGAATCTAACGGGACAACGTTATCGAGACGAAATTTTAACACCAGTTATTATTAACTATAAATCATTTCCTGTGATTGTTAAACAGAGATTAATTGATACTTTCACACAAGGATAGTCATCTTATTTAAATAGTAGCTATGAATCACTTAAAAATGGGTTTGACTGTGAACAATATTTGAATGTTTTACCCAGTAATCTATTCATCCATCCTTCCAGACTACGCTTATCGTCTTACAATTTGAGAGTATAATCTGGTCGGTATACTTCACAAAGGATTATCTATGAGCAAAGATATTGTAATTTCTGTAATGAAAAAGATGTTGAAGACGTATACCATTTTTGTTTTAATGCGTCCTGTATACTCAAAAATTATAATCAAATTCATTAAACCTTATCACAGAGTTTATTAAGCCATCTGTAAACAAATGTATTGATTTAAACTGTTACGTTATTGAACTTGGCCAACGATTTACGTGAAGCCTTTTCACAAAGGATAAGCTAAGTTAATACCGATCAAAAATTTCGAGCTAACATGCGATATGCCATGAAAATCCAATACGTTTCTTATCATTTATATGTACGTGTAAGTATACGTAAGATATATATGTCTATATAAATATTCACATATATTTCTTATATTTTCATATATGTTCAACCTCATTTATATATAGAATATATTTGTCGAAACACCATTGTGCACATAGTTGTCTTGACTTGATCTTTGTATTATATATTATATTATTTATATGTATGTAACTAGACACTTTGTAACGTTTACGTCACTGAATAAAGAAATCTTGAAATCTTGAATCTATATATTAGCATTATCGTCCAAAAAGCGATATTGTTCAATCTACGATCAATGAAGACCCAGCCGTGTAGCACCGACATAAGAGCCGTCCCGCGAGAAAACAAACAGTGTGGACTGTGCGAAAAGTATCGATCCGGATCAGCCTAAGCATGCCGCGCAGGCTTACCCGGATAGACACTTTCGCTTCCTGTGGACTTTCTGTTTCTGGAATCATTACTCTATACCTCTATCCCTCTGAAACAGAAAGTGTCGGCCCTGAACAGTCTGCGCGTATTGCGGAGGCTGATCTAGGTTGATGATTTACGCTGAGGCCATTTTGTTGGTTTTCTCGAGGGAAGGCTCATAATAGTATTCTGGAAAAGAACTGCCAGCGTAATCCCGCTGGTTTCAATCCAATTTCAAATGAATTACTATACCAGGAGGTTAATTAAGTGTAGCTTTTGTCTCAATGTTTTCAAGTCTATTCAATAAGTATTCTGTATAGTGTGTTTCCATATATTTGACTAAATGTTGTTAATGTCGTCTGCTGCAGATTGGTTGTATGTGGGCGTGAAGAGACCTTGTCTCAGAGAACAGACAATAACAGTCTAAAATCACATCTCTCAAATGTACCATTAAACTATCAAAGTATATTTAGTCTCTTTAACCCTTTCCCTCATATAGACGCTTTCTGACGCCTCTGCAGCAGACGGCTTTTTGAAAACACAGTGACAAAAGAAGAAATTGCTCAAAACGAGCGATTTCTCCTTTTGCCACAATGTTTTCCAATTTTAGTCATAGGTTATCCATTTAATTATAAGAGATTTTCTATTTTTTGACAAAATATGTTCAAAGTCGTCTGCTGCAGAATTGTCGTATGAGGGAAAGGGTTAAGTATATAAATTATATCTATATCAGAAGATAATTCACCAAATTTTATTTAACCCTTTTCTCACAAACATACGCATTTTGACGCTCCTGCAACAGACGACTTTTGAAAAATCTCCTCAATTTTGAGCATTTTCTCCTGTTTGGACATTGTTTTCAAATGATTAAAAAAAAAATGGAATTTATTCAAACTATATATAGAACACAGCAGTATACAATTGAGTCTGAAAAAGAGAAAAACAATTTTCCTTGTGGCTGGGGAACGCTCAATAAAATGATTGAACAGTCAAAACAATCTAAACAGTTCTGAACGATTGGAGTCAATGCAACTCTTGAGCTCCTGCAGGTGGGATGGTATTGGTTTCATACCTTTAACATCTCGATGTAAATATAATGTGTGGGACCAATATCATCTTCCCTGTCCGCGGTTTATACTTCGGGAATTATACTACACCATTTTGGGCTTCTTTCGTAAAGTCAATGGCGTAATTCCAGTTTGAATAAACATAAATAGATTTTTAGAAAAACGACAGCAGACGACTTTGAACATATTTTGTCAAAAAATAAAAAATCTCTATAATTGAATGGATAATCTATGACTTAAAGTGGAAAACATTGTGACAAAAGGAGAAATTGCTCGTTTTAAGCAATTTCTTCTTTTGTTACTATGTTTTCAAAAAGCCGTCTGCTGCAGAGGCGTAAGAAAACGTCTATATGAGGAAAAGGGTTAAAATATCTAGGCGAAAACATGTAAAATCTGTATAAATGAAGGTAAACTTACTGTAAACAGTTGAAAACATTATGGCAAAAAGGAGAAATTGTTCAAAAGTCGTCTGCTGCAGAGGCGTTAGAAAGGTTCCGTTTATGGGAAGTGGTCACCTAAAATGTTGTAATATGTTTAACCTCATTGCATAACAGAATCACTTCCCATAATTTCTTGTATTCACGAGAGACGTCAAAGCTTTAAATCGAGTTAGGAGTTCTACCGAAGAGTTCCAATTAGCAGTCTAGTAGTGCTGTCAGAATTCGTCCCTCGGTAAAGCGGCCATTTCACCAAGGATTGTTTTGGTCCCGATAGTACGCGATCCTTTTTTTGGTCGATCGGCCGCATTTTTGCGAAAATAGTCGGGAAAAATAGTCGGGAACCTGCGAGCACTGTCGAGCACTATCCTTTATCTTCGGGGGAAGATCTGGCGCGATCGCCGCACTCCTCCAATGGTCGGGAACCGAAAAAGTGATCGGCTACTGTTTTTAAACATGTTGAAAAACAGAAGCCGATCAAAAACCGTCGGCCCGTGGTCGTCTTGGTCGTCCGATGGGTCCCCAGAAGGTTCCCTTTAATACATGCTCCTTTTCTAAATCAGAAGAGAAATATCTTACTCGATTTTAATCATACTACGACACAATTTATTGTTTATCAATTACATCATTACGGAGATGAAATCAACTTCAATTAATGGCAATCGGATACTTTCACGTTTGATAGGAAAAGGATAGGAAAAGGATCAGACATAACATAACTGAACGATTTGCTTTAAAATAATAATAAGCAAATACAAACCTTTTGCGATTTGGGAACATTCTGACTGCTCAACAATCAGTTTATATCGCACATCCCTCACTTTCATCAAGATGTGCATGAAAATGCAATCTTCAGAAGCCAACTTGAATATGATGTAATTAAAACATACCCGACGTCTAGAGGTTCGGTGAGTTTAGTCACCGACAAGCTGCCGACTTATATGACGAATGCTACCGAAGGTTCCCAAATTTAACATAAGGCTACCATCGTTTCCCCAAAGTACCGAAGGAAGTCTTCAGAACGCACTAAATAATACTCTGAATTGAATTTGCACACAAAAAAGCTGCGTCTACAAATTTGGGGTCTAAACCCCTTCCCTCATACAACACATCTGCAGTAACGACTTTGAAAACATCTTGGTAAAATTATATATTGCTCATTGCTTTTGTCAGAATTATTTCAAAAGTCGTCGGCTGCAAATGTTTCAGACTGCGTCCGCAAGTAGGACAGGGTTAATGACACTCCTCTTTGACATCATTTATATACATATTTGCATAAAAATAGATGGGACTACAAGATCCTCTGACTGACCAGTAGCTCCTCCACCTTCAAGCCGAGCTGCCCTGACCGAAGTAAATCAGTCTGTTTTATCCCTAGTAACTTGCATGTTATACAACAGTTCGATCACATCTTACGTGGGTGTATTGCAATTGACAGTTTAGTACGACGACTTCCTAATAATTGACCAAGTCGGACATATTGAGTCCTTGGTCATTATTTCTCAGTGATTACACCTCACTCATGTTGATCGGAAAGTCTTTCTAAATGGAAATGAATGCACAATTTTGACGCGCGCTTCAGTTTCATTTAATTGATTAATTGATTTATTGATTAATTGATTGATTGATTGATTGATTGATTGATTGATTAATTGGGGTCACCGACCCATGTATTACCTTGCTTTCTCACACATTTGTAAATAACTGTTTCATGCTTTATTAGTTTGTGCGCATCCAGCATGTTTCGACTGCTGATCATGAAGCTACAGTTCCATAATCCCCAGCAAATGGTTACTGGCCGCCCGTGTAAAGCTCTTCTTTGAAAACAACTGTGACTCCACACAGAATCATGCATGAACCAACCTGTGTTTCCTAAACAATCAAAATGTCGGATATCAAACCTAGTTCAAGCCTGTCCCGGACGAGTTAACCCTTTCCCTCGTATAGACGCTTTCTGACGCCTCTGCAGCAGACGGCTTTTTGAAAACATAGTAACAAAAGAAGAAATTGTATTAGCGATATCATTGTCGAATTGTTCGATAGTAAAGAACCGATCGATGGTTGTGTCTTGCCATTTCATTGAACAAAAACAACGAACACGTGCTCATGAGTATTATAGTCTATAAGGTTTATTCGAAACGACCTGTTACTCGTCGTAGCCAGATGCAATATACGTACAGCGAAGTATTTTGGTCTGATTTTAATGAGAATACTTTTATAAGACATGATTTCTTGGACAAACACCGAGGATTATATATCAAGGTCGATGTTAAAAGATCTTTTATACAATAAAATGTAATTTAATGATTAGAAATTACGGCCGAAAAATAGCATGGTGCATATCTGGGGAGGCAGGCGGTTTTATAAGTCAGGTTATAATTGAACCACGTGTGTGACACTCGCGCAATAACACAGTTTACAAGCCTTTCAACAATTCCATCTTTAAAACAATTTTGCTAGTATAACTTTAATGTTAGTATTATTCAAAACATGACAAACCGAGCCTTTAAACAGATGGGATAATATTTAATTCTGCAGTAGATGTACAACTTGCACCTGTACTACAGTTATTCGTATACGTACATTGACAATTGACACCTACATCCATAGTTCATACTATTTGGTCAAATATTTTTGTTTAAGTCCTAAGTCTATCACACTTGCAAATTACAGTAATTTAAAGATTACAGTAATTTAAAGATTAAGTAATAAAGAAACATTATTGAATGAATTTGCTCATATTGTGGCAATTTAAGAACTTGCTCATAAACGTTTTCAACGTTCGACTGCAACAGAAACTCGCCAGCCTGTGCCTGCATATGGGAATGATTAAACGTATAACGCATAGCCAAATAAGAATTCCAAGGTCTATAGACATACTCTATTAGGTCTTCGAGACCTTTTAACCCTTTCCCACATACAGCCATTTTGCAGCAGACGACTTTGATAAAAAGTGTGCACACATGTAGAAAGTCTCTTTAAATGATATTAATATTATTGAAAATAGTTGAAAACATTGTGGCTAAAAGATAATTTGATTTTTTTAGAGCAATTTCGGCTTTTGTCACAATAAAGGTCGTTTCAATTAGTTATGCACGCCATCATGGATGTATGTCAAGAGCCGTATCTAAGCATGTAAAACTATGAAGGCCGGCTGTGATAGATTTAAGAAGAATGTGTGGGTGGACAGGCCTGCACAAAAATAACAGTTTTGACTATTTTGATAACTAAACGGCAAACAATGCTGATTTCAGGTGAGACAGCTCGTTACGAGCTGACTCACCTGAATCAGCATTGTTTGCAAAAACCACAATATTGCCTTTGGCCTTTGGCGCTGAAAGAGTTAAGAAGACTGTGTTGGTGGACAGGCTTGCACAAAACCGTCGTGGTCCAGACATTTTGTTAGGCTGTCAGATTCTTTTATTGGACGCGACACACAATTGAAAGGGTTTTATTTATTGAATCTCGGTGTCCACATGAAATTCATTCGAATGAACTTTATACAATTGTGTTGATATTTTAAGAAGCTTACGATGTTGCTCCTCTATGTGTAGACGAACTCTAACAATTCTAGTAGAGACTATGTATATACACAGGCTAATCTGAGTCGTTATTGTTTGCTAATGCTTCGCGACCTTTCCTTTAATTGGCTCATTTCTATTCGAGCGAAACTGAATGTGTTCATTAAGAGACAAGGACATTATTTCGCTGCAAATTCGAAACGACATTCTTACGTAGTTCTACTTAGATGGCACGAATAAGCCATGCCTGAACATATCTCGTTATCACAACATCTTACCTTTTTGTTTGTCAGATTTGAAGAATTTGCTTTTACCAAACAAACAAGGAGTCACGCAAAGCACTTCAATGTTTAACCCTTTAAATGATACAGACGACTTTTAACACAGCAGACAACATTTGAAAGCATCGTGGAAACAGAAGATATTGAGCAAAAATTAGAAACACATAGGAAAAAAAACATGGGATATCTCTATGAAAGGTAACATGATTATTGAATAAAATTGAAAATCGTGCCACAGAACGAGAACTTACATCTGCAAACAGGTGAGCATTTGATAACGGTGTAGAAATGCATACACTACTACTGATAATGATAATATTAACTTTATTTTATGAGGGAAAAATAACTCATTTAGTTACAAAAACTAATCTTCCATGAGGCCCTCATTAAGTAAAACAATTTGTATGTGGATTTACTCAACAGAGTACAGTATCATAAAATGTTACTGTGAATTTTCTATGAAATGTTTAAAGCAATTTAACCTAAATGTATGTAGAGATTCCGATGTTTTTATATGAAGAGGTAATTTGTTCGAAAGGTCTGACCCTAATTTGTGAAAGACTTTTTCCATATATTTGTTTTTGGCTTATCCAATTTAATACTGAGATTAAAGACAGACCTGAAGGAATATGTGGCATTTATGTTATTAGCTTGGTTTAATCTGTTTGTATTGTAAGTTGGAGTTTGATGATTAAGGGCATACACTACGATTTATGTTTATGTATTTAACGATTTTTTCCGCGTAAGACGCTTTGGTGTCTTATTAACTTTCCTAAACGGGATAAAAGAAAAACAAAATATTGTTGTAAGATCAATGGGGATACAGTTCTAGTTTTTGTGTCTAGTCTTGAGATGTATCTGGGATTAGATGACATGAATACGAACAGTGACGGCTCGGGTGAGACAGTGCGGAATTTGACGGAGTCGTCACTGTACTCGCTTATAAGACCCAAAATTACTGGACGAGGCTAAATTACAGATAGACAAAGTCAGACGATCAAGATGTACCATTCCTTATGCAAACAGTTAAGGCACAGGTTTCATACGAGCTTTCACTGTACATCTGATATTTAGAACAACCATAAACGTATACAGTTTCATGAACAACTAGAATTAATTATATCTCCACTGGTTTAGCTACAGCATTCTGTTACGTGATGCTGAAATGGGGATACAGCAAGAACGCGTTTCTCAGGTATTTTGGTCTCAAAAATAAATATGCTTAAAACGCTTTCGTTTTTAGAAAATATTGACACACCATATTTGGGAGACTGTCCCTTTAAATATGTGTGACGCATTTCGATGCAATAAGGAGACCACCGCAATGGTATGATGATTAAAACGTGAACATGTGTGATAAATTTCGCTGTAAAATAGACCATCGCGGTTGAATAATGTTTACAACGTGACTGTCACTTTAAAAATGTGTGATAAATTTCGCTGTAAAATAGACCATCGCAGTTGTATAAAGGTTTCAACGTGATTGTCACTTTAAAAATGTGTTATAAATTTTGCTGTAAAATAGGCCATCGCGGTTGTTCAATGGTTACAGCGTGACTGTCACTTTAAATATGTGTGACAAATTTCGCTGTCAAATAGACCATCGCGGTGATATAAAGATTAAGAGTTCATCTCAATATTGGAAAGTCAAGGCTCGAACCTAGGTCAAATGATACGAATTACTTCATACATTAAGTAGTAGCTTCCCTCATTGGCGCTATAGATTGCAACTAACGCACTGGTGTCATGACAACCAAACCGCAGCATTGGAACACTGTTGACAGTGGTGCAAAAACGCAAGTCAAACACACAGAGACTATGTACATAAAACGATTAAAAAATATATACACGGCTTCACAGCGATTAATAATTTGTGGATGTACTTCTTTCGTTGTTCCAGGGAAATTACGCCACGGTTCTAAGTTGAGACGAGGATAACGATCTAATAACCCATTGACCTACTTCCCTTTGAATCCATTAACAACGTCTATAGGACATTGGATCGGTTGATATCACCGCGAAAATTCAATCAAGCCGCTTACGTGCTGTGCTTATTGAAAATACGATGATATTAAAAATCAAAGTGCCGAACGCATCTGTAAGTCAAAATGATATGTAATAGCGAAAAATGCGAACATGGTGCTTACAATATATCATAGCCCTTAAACAAACCAAAAGTGTTTAAAGCATCATAAGTTGCCTGCCAATAAATAAAAAGCCAAGTCAACTTCAGGATTTTCTCGTATAATTAAAATAAAACAATGATGTATGGAAAGATTGACAAATAACGGAGAATCCTTAAGCGTAATATTTTAAAATCTTCTCTATATATTGATATATTGCTGCTAATTGACATACAAACAAATAAATGTACATGTGTATGCTAACACAGGATTAAATATCCTTCAATCCAGCTTCAATCAATAACTCAGTCTTCCAAAATGAAGCGATTCTTAGTGTATGATTCGATGGGTGATTGACTTTTTTTATGAAATCGTGGAAATATTATTAATAATTAATTATAATCCTCAATACTCCCTTTCTTGTCACATCTGCTTTATACTAATATCATTACATACTTTTGCATTTCTTCGGACGAAATTATATAAAAATAAAAAGAATAATATCAAAGCAAATGAAAGATAAGTAAAAATCAAAGTACTGAAAGTACCGCAGGTAGAATTGCGATCGGTAAAGGGGAGATGCAGAAGTGCAAATAAAATTTTTTATCTAATAAAAAGAAAAACATGACAGACAAGTAATGATACATCAGGCCAGAATGAGATATTTCCAATATCACAAATTCTTGTTGGTCTTGTGAAAATGAATTGTCCCGAACTCCGAATATATCATTCGGTCCACATGGTACTTTTTGTATCGATCATATGAAACAATGCCTCTATGGAAATCCCGCAATTAACATTTATGACAGTACAGTGTCTTCCTATTTATTGACCGTACAGAACCAACTGATGAATTCAGAGTTTGAAAACTATTAATACAATATATCAATGTTTACAATGATAACAATAAACTTAGAAGTGTTATCTACCAAAACAGTTGTATTTTGAATGCTTTTCCGGTTGTTCATCTTCAGTTTTATACATAACTTTTAGTGTCTGTTAAACGAAATTGATTACAAGCTTCTATTTTAGTCAGACAAATTGTATAAAAATGAACAGATTCATATAAAAAGGCTGTAACCAAAAACAATGTAATAATGTACAATATACTTTTGCATCTCAAAAACAGAGGGCAAGCATGGCCTTGAATCGGTCACCTGAGTGATAGCTATATAGCATATGTGTAACTGTTAATATCGTAGAACATTTAATCAAGAGCGTGCGTGAATGAACCTGCTGGGAGTGAACAGTGTAAATGAAACTTATCAATAAAGGACATGTGTCATGGTATTAAATCTTTGAACAGTTTGTGAGAGGACCACCAAAGTAACATTCACGTGAAGGTTGATACCAGTTCCATGGTTTAGAATTACATTTCGTTAACCCTTTCCCTCATACGACAATTATGCAGCAGACGATTCTGAACATATTTTGCCAAATATTAGAAAATCTCTATAATTGAATGGATAACCTATGACTAAAAGTGTCACTATGTTTTCAAAAAGCCGTCTGCTGCAGAGGCGTCAGAAAGCGTCTATATGACGGAAAGGGTTAATTCAGTTCATTTTACCCCTATTCGGATGAAGCATGGCAGCTGTCTTTTCAAACCGATCAATATGGCTTATACAAATTAAGTAGAGAGTTACTAAAGGATAATTTTTGCTAAATTACAAGTGTATCCTGAAATCAGACAGAAAGTTGAATTGAAATGGAAATGGAACTATTAAATTGTGTCATTTTACGCCCTTTTCTGATGCCGTCTGGTTGCTAAGTTATTTTACAAATCAATATGGCTTAACTCTTTCAGCGCCAAAGGCAATGTTGAGCTTTTTGCAAACAATACAGATTTAGGTGAGTCAGCTCGTAACGAGCTGTCTCACCTGAAATCTGCATTGTTTGGCTGTGAGTTATAAAAATATTCCAAAAATCCTATAACATGAAAATAGAGTCGTCCGAGTTTGAACATGGAAGAGTCTACTTTAAACAATTCTACGCTGAAAGGGTTAAGTAAATATTGTAGAGGGTCACTCAATGAACATTTGTACTAAATCATCTTGGAATCTGAGAAGCGGATTCAGAGAAGAAGAATTTTACAATTTAGGCTTTTTGCTCCCTTCCTGCTGCTGCAGCCACAAACGTTGTGTTTAGAATTTATATCTTTGAATACGAACATTCCTGTGAAATTGTGTTGAAGTTTGCCTGTCGGATTAGGATGAGAATGTCATTTGAAGCCTAAAGTTCGAATTAACCCTTTTCTGAAGTCGCCTGGTGACTATGTCTTTCAACCAATCAATATGGCTTAAACATTCATGGAGAAGGTCACTGAAAGAACAAATCAGATAAGCACATTCATAATAATGGAGTTTTAAATTTGTGTCATTTTGCCCTTTTCTGATGCCGCCTCGCTGTCCTTTTCTTAATCAATTAATTTGGCTTGAATTTCGGATTTTAGAGGAAAAGAATGTTAAACAGTGGGCATTTGATTCCCTTTCTGACACCGCACAAAGAATAGTTCTAGATCTTTGGACATAGTTTAGAAAAGGTCCGTCACAAGAACATTATTTGGTGGGTTTTTTTGTCCACTGGATAAGGATGAGATGTCATTTAAAGATTTAAGTTCGATTTCCCCCTATTCAGATGCCAACGTGTTTCTATGACTTTCAACCAATCAATAAGACTTAAAAAACATGTAGAGGGTCACTGAATGATTGATTGATGGCGTTTTTAACAATTTCTCAGTTATATCACGGCGGCCAGTTCACCTACTCATGCATTTCCTGGTTTTCTCACACCAGTACTCCACACAACAATCTTCTCAAGCAACAGGCTGCTTTTCCATATAGGCTTAGCCCATGTCACTGAATGAACACTTCTGCTAAATAATTTTGGAATCAGACGAGTACTTTCATAAGAATGTGGTTTTTAATTTCGTCATTTTGACATTTTTCTTATGCCGCCTGATTGTCGTGTTTAACAATCAATCAATATGGTTGTATTTGTGTAGAGAGTTATCCAATGAACATTTCTACCACATTATATATTATCAGACAAGGTATTTCAGAGGAGAATATTTTTAAAAAATTAGAAGATTTCACCCTTTCCGATGCAGCAGCAAGTATAAATATACCGCGTCACAAAGAGTATGTATGTGGTAAGGGTTGATATCTCAAGGTGGGTTTTTTTCTGATTATTTCAGGAAAAAAACATTGTGGCAAATGGAGGGTGTTGTGATATCCTTATCCACTTTAACACTTAAATATGACATTTTCACACACAGAGACTTGTAATTCTTAGCTCTACTGGCCAGAAGAGATTATGCCGTGGTGTGGTGTCCGTCGTTTGTGCGTCCGTGCGTCCGTGCGTCCGTAAACAATTGCTTGTGAACGCGATACAGTCTTCAGTTTTGATTGTATCTCAATCAAACTTATAAAGTAGTTAGATACAGTAGTTAGATATCCATGAGAGCTCGGTTCATTTCGCAAACCAGCCAAATCCGCCCATGCAAGACTGGATTATGGCCCTTGAAATTGTCAAAATTGCTATAATAGAGCTTGTGAACACAATAGAGCCTCCATTTACTATCTGATCTTCTCTAAACTTACACAGTAGTTAGGTATCTATGAGGTCTTGGTTCCTTTTGAAAACCTTGAAATTGTCAGAATTGCTATAATAGAGCTTGTGAACGCGATAAAGTCTCAATCAAACTTATACAGTAGTTATATATCCATGAGAGCTCGGTTCCTTTAACAAAATAGCCAGATCCGCCCATGCAAGACTGGATTGTGGCCCTTGAAATTGTCAAAATTGCTATAATTGAGCTTGTGAACACAATAGAGGCTCCATTTACTAACTAATCTTCACCAAACTCAGAAAGTAGTTAAATATTGATGAGAGCTCGGTTCCTTTTGAAATAAAAATTGCTATAATACAGCTTGTGAACACAATAGAGCCTCCATTTACTATTCAATCTTCACCAAACTTGGATAGTAGTTAAATATTGATGAGAGCTCGGTTCGTTTCGCAAACCAGCCAGACCCGCCAATCAAGACTGGATTATGGCCCTTGAAATGTTCAAAATTGCTATAATACAGCTTGTGAACACAAAAGAGCCTCTATTTACTATCCGATCTTCACCATACATACTCGCTCTGGATTGAAAATGACCAAAGAACCATACCAGTAGAGCATATGCCCTCATGGGCCTCTTGTAATTGGTTACCTAGCATAAGTGGTCCTTTTTACTTATTTGACTTTTGCCTAGTCGTAATTCGTAATTTAGTCAATGATTTTTTCACTTTTTGTTTGGCATACTGAATTTTTCAATCTCGATTTGAAGTATTTGGGAAAGGGTTTAATATCCAATAGGAGACAGATAGGGTTAGTAAGTGGGAAGAAAGCATGATATTCACTACACCTTTAAAACGTCATTATTTCAAAATGAATTCCCAAAGGACATCATATTTCAATTATTATGAAGGAATTATTGCATCATATAGATATCGTTATCCATTTGACACGAGGGAAAATAAATCATATGTTCATCTTGTTTTCCAATTCAACAAACCAGCAGCCGAAGACTTTAAACACAATAAAAATAACAAATGAAAGCCGTCCCTGGGAATGATATGGGTTTGCACACATGTATATTTTGTTTTTGTTATTTGGGCTTTTATAAACGAATGTCGTCCCTATGAATGGTATGGTTTTCATACTTGTAGTGTGTTTTGTGTATTTGGTGTTATTTTGGGCCAAAACAAACGAAAGTCGACACTACGGAAGTTTTTGAAACTGCATACATGTATAGTATTTTTTGTTATTTTTGGGCAATAACAAACGAAAGCCGACCCTCGGAATGGTATGGAATTGCATACTTGTATTGACTTGTTTGTTGTATTCATTTTGTGCAATAACAATCAAAAACCAACCCTTCGGAAGGGTAGGGAACTGCATACATGTATTGCATTTTTTGTATTAATTTTGTGCAATAACAAACGAAAGCCAAACCTTCAGAAGCGTATGGAACTGTTAATTTGTATTGTATTTTTTGTTATTCGGACCATAACAAACAAAGGTCGACCCTTCGGAAGGTTATGGAACTACATACGTGTATTGTATACTTTGTTATTTGGGTCATAACAAACGAAAGCCGACCCTTCAGAAGCGTATGGAACTGTATATGTGTATAGTAGATAATGTGTTTTAAACCAACTTTGCTGTTTTGATTGTTTTTCGTGTATGAAGCGACATTTAACCTTTCTCAGATTTATAATTATGTTTATAACAAAGTCTTATATTCTTCAGAGATGTTCCACTTGTTATGTCATTTGTAGGTAAACTTTTTATTTTTGTATCTTGTTTTTCTCACTGTCAATGTGACCTTTTGAACTTGTATTTGTAATAAATGTCTTCATATATATTTAAAACGGTAAAAAATACAACAATTGTATCACGTTATTCGACTGGAGTTTAACGTAAATTGAAGTTACGTTAATGTGCCAGGTTAGCTTGCGCGACATCCGATCCTTCAGAAGCGTATGGGACTGCATACTTATATTGTATTGTTTATTTTTCGAACCATAACAAATAAAAACCAACCCTTCAGAAGCGTATGGGACTGCATACTTGAACTGTATGTTTTGTTTTTGTGTTGGGCAATAAAAAACGGAAGTCGACCCTTGGAAGGGTATGGATCTGCATATTTGATTTGTAGTTCTTGTTTATCGGGCCATAACAAAACGAAAGCCGACCCTTCAGACGTGTATGGGACTTCAAACTTGTATTGTATTTTTTGTTTTTGTTTAGTGCAATAACAAACGAAAGTCGTCCATTTGGAACGGTATGGAACTGCATACTTGTATTGTATTTTTTCTTTTTCAGCCAATAACAAACGAAAGCCAATCCTAGGAACGGTATGGGGTTGCACACATGTATCCTTTTTTATGATTTGGGCTTTTACAAACGAAAGCCGCCCGTATGAATGTTATGATTTCCATACTTGTACTGTAGATTTTGTTATTTTGGGCAATGACGAACGAAAGTCGACCTTTCTGCGAAGTATGGGTATACGTACTTGTAATTTGTTCACAAACCAGTCTACAAATTCTTCTACAAAAGGATTGTACTGCTAGTTGGCGAACAGAGAATATTCTGATCAGAATGCGCAGTCGCTCATTCTCGAATACCCGTTTTGCCGTAGCGTTACACTTGTTCTATGAACTTTTTTGAACCAGACTGTGAATGAGTGTCAGGCGATAATGTAACGCGTTGTTCAAAGAAAATAGTGCAACAATGTGTTGCAAAGGTAGAGCGTCTGCTTTTTGTACGAAACGTTCGAGATTCGAAACCCGTTACGAGCGAAATCTGCTTTAGATAAGTTTTTACACAAACGGCACGAGTACTGGTTAAGCCTTCGGAAAAGAGACATCGAGCGTGGTTTATATAAGTTGTAAGTTTGTTTCGCATTCTATGTTAATTGAATAATCAAATGACGCCGTTTCCATTGAAAAAATCAAAATGCAGATATCCGTTTATCACGGAACTCGGACCTTTGGTACGAGAGGACGACGTTATACCACTTATAGGTGTTTAGTTACAACCGTTTCACGCCAAGCCCTCGATATTCTGTTGCCGTGATATAACTGAAATACTGTTGAAAACGGCGTTATATATAATAACAAAACAAACTAACAAACAAGCTAGATGTAACTCGCATTAACGCTTAAAAGTGTATCACAACAAGTACACGTTTGTGTATATTATGCCTAAAGGATAACCGCATCGGTATAGTAATGGTTCGGCTGCGGGTGAGGGAGGTCGCGGATTCGATCTCCGTCCGGGTCATTACAAATTAATTATGGCTTTACCTGCGTGGCGCTCAGAATGATGGGGTTAGCATTACGAGTAGCAGGTGTTAGGATGAATGGACAAGTAGTATTTGGTCACTTACCCAGGAAACGCCGTGATATCACAGAATACTTGTTGAAGGCGGCGTTTAACACCATGATCACGAAAACAGTAGACGATATGGGCCACGTCACGTGTTATCCGACTATCTGAACGGTTCGTCCAGGAACGTTCCAAATCAATCCTTCACCTCTGCGCAGTCTAATCAGGATGTTGCCGTTTCGCCATCTACTCGTTTACGCACCATTAAAGTTGTTTGAGAATTTCTACTCTCCAAGTATGCTATATTCAAACTTTTTGTCGCATCTGCAGTTGACGATGATTGAAAGAAGTGTGACAAAAAGGTGAAATTGCTCAGAACGAGCAATGTTTCCTTGTGTCACTATGTTTCATTTTGTCAGTGAGTACGCCTTTATTTATATATTTGTTCGCAGGTCTTTGCCTTAATGACTTCAAATTCGTCCGCTACAGAAAGGGTTAATTGTACTTGCCATGAATGTAGAAACTTCCGAATATCTGTTTTCGTGTATTGTGGCGAAAATAAGATCCCGACTTTTCAGAAGACTGGTGTGGTTAAAGAGTTCAATTTCAACAGACTACTGGCGCTAGAACCGTATGCTCGCAAAATAGGTAATTCTGCCGTTTCCCTCAAATAGACGCTTTCTGACGCCTCTGCAGCAGACGGCTTTTTGAAAACATAGTGACAAAAGAAGAAATTGCTCAAAACGAGCAATTTCTCCTTTTGACACAATGTTTACCACTTTTCGTCATAGGTTATCCATTCATTTATAGAGATTTTCTATTTTTTGACAAAATATGTTCAAAAGTCGTCTGCTGCAGAATTGTCGTATGAGGGAAAGGGTTAAAGTCGTCTGCTGCAGAATCGTCGTATGAGGGAAAGGGTTAACCACGGGAGAAAATGAATTCTCTAAAAACGACCGTTAGACCGGCAAACTAAGATTGTTCGTGCCTTTTTTTTTATTGAAATATATAACTATCAAATACAAAATGTCTGCCTACCATAGAGGGAACTATACTTTATCTTACATTTCATACTAACACGTGCACAAGTCTATCGTCATGGAAGGTGACAGTCAAATCATTGATTCCAAAGATACCTACCAACGAAACTAGTTATGTATGATTGCGTCACTTTTATTGACGCCGCGTGGAAGCCCGGCGTCAGTATTGAATAGGTTTTAATTGTGTACCATTGGGTGACGTTATCGAAAAGGGAGCCACCAACATTATTATTGTAAAGAAAAACTCTGTAATATGTTTGAAAAAAAGCAACCTTTATGAATCAATAAGTTGTATTAACTGATTTAAGAAACAACAAGATGCAAAATACGTATGTCTTATACCGTTATTTCAAATATTTAGACACATTTAATTTGTATCTAATAACTTTTCCCCAACTTCCTAGGCTATTTAATTTGTATCTAATAACTTTTCCCAAACTTCCTAGTCTATTTAATTTGTATCTAATAACTTTTCCCCAACTTCCTAGGCTATTTAATTTGTATCTAATAACTTTTCCCCAACTTCCTAGGATACGCTGTTTTTAATAGTTGGGTTGACGGCCCTGACCTGATTCATCAAAGCTCAGAAAAAAAAAAGTCACTTTTCACCAACTTCCTAGGCTACGCTTTTTTAATTGTTTGGTTTACGGCCATAAAAAAAAAGTTTCGGGGGATGTTTTTGCCTATTTATGAAATTCAGTTGTATTTCTAAACTTAAAACGTTTCTCCCCATACAGTTTGTTCATTCAGACCATTGTATTCTTGCTATATGTTGACTATACATGTGAACTTGTTCTTTTAATTTCATAAATGCTCAATTTTGGTAATAAATATCTTTAAACATGTTAAAATTACTTTGTATTTTGTGTTAATATACTCCCGTTTTTGTTATCATACTTCTGTTAAACTGGAAGTAGAATAGACCCCTCCCCCTTTCCCTCTCCTTCCAAAGCTTGTTAGAGCATATTTAAAACCGTTTATTGGTAAAAATTAAAAGAATTCAGCTTGTATGACACATTATAGTTGCAGTCAATGTTAAGCAAACTGTAAACCAATTTCAGGACTACAGTTGTCATTTCAGGACTAAACTTCATATGCTCGTAGCATATAAAACGTCTAATACCTACGTCAAAATTGACCCTTTCTGCTCTTGATAACCTTTTATTATAGACTATGGTAGCCAGGTGAGCAATATAGGCACATCTTGGCCTTCTTGTTAAAAATAAAGGGACATTTGGCCTTCTTGTTCAAAATATTTACATCCTGTCTTTTTGCACATGTAATTTAAATGTTCTGAGCTGCATCTGCTTCCTGTAAGTCATGCTTCAAAATCATGCGCGGCGTCTTTGATGCTTTGCATCAAAATTCGTCTTGTTGTATTATTTGAAAATATAAATGTGAATGAGCCGGGGGCCTTAATTTTGAATAAAATAACTGAATTGAACATAAATCCGATCTTTAACTTTGTGCGATTTTCTCTCAACCTAATCATTATATATTCTCGTGTACAGAATGCTTAACGTATATTTACCCGGCCGGGTAGCTCAATTGGTAGCGTATCTGACTCGTGATCTGGAGGTCACGGGTTCGATACCCGGTTGCGGCGACATTCTTTCGGGCGATGTTTTCCATTGCCTCTCACCTCTGATCTATGTGAGAAAGTAGTCAGTGGCTTCGAAAGAATGTTGTGTAAGTACTGGTGTGTGAAAGCCAGGAAAACATGGGTAGGTGCACTGACCGCCGTGATATGACCAAAGCTGTTGAAAGCGGCGTTAAACTCCAAACAAACAAACAAACTTAACGTATATTTGCCTATACATGTTTTATCAGTCTTCTTTGTTATATATGTGGGAAAGGGACAGAACGTGCACAACAATACCAGGAATTAGACATCTTCAGGGGCTGACTTTCGGATAAATATCATTGTGAGTGGGGTCTATATTTGTATTTCTTGACAGAATATATATAATAAATTTCCAATAACTAAATCAAGGCTACATCTTTTCCCGAGAAAGTCGTCGCGTTAAGGGTGAACATTTAATTCCCTTAATAGGGACGTGGGAGTCGCCACTCGATGTCATTATCGGTTATTTTTAACTTCAAGTCCTTTCGGTAACGAAATCCTGGCTGCTATGTCTTTTTATACTTAATCTTTGTAATGCTTGTTAAATATGTCTCTCTTGTGCCCATAAGCAATGACATTCTCTATAAAAAACAAAACACGCCGCATATTGACATTTTGATAAGTCAATTCTTAACCGGTGTAACTACATACACCTTCAGAAAGTATTTAACACATTTCAGCGCCAAAGGCAATATTGAGGTTTTTGCAAACAATACTGAAATCAGCATTGTTTGCCTTTTAGATATCAAAATAGTCCAAACTGTTATTACATGAGAAATAGAGACGCCCGATTTTGAACATGGAAGAGTCAACTTTAAACAATTCGGCGCTGAAAGTATTTAAGCTAGCTTGGATGACATTCGACAGGCACTTATCGCATGATTCGACATACACCAGGATCACCCCTTTTAACCCTTTCCCTCATATAGACGCTTTCTGACGCCTCTGCAGCAGACGGCGTTTTGAAAACATAGTGACAAAAGAAGAAATTGCACAAAACCTGCAATTTCTCCTTTTGCCACAATGTTTTCCACTTTTTGTCATAGGTCATCCATTCAATTATGGAGATTTTCTATGTTTTTACAAAATACGTTCAAAGTCGTCTGCTGCAGAATTGTCGTATGAGGGAAAGGGTTAAACATGTTTACTCACCGTTTGGTGAATGCGAGTCTGTGTATCCTCGCCGTCACACAGCGCCTTTAATGTCGTCTATTTACATGTAAAACAAATATTTATGTAATCTGGCGTCATTTTGCTTCAAGCCCTTTGAGATAAGAAAACTCTCTATTTAAAGAAAACAAATGTATCCATATTAGACGGGTGTTAACAGTCCCACTTTCTTTCTTGAAAAATTAATTTCATATCGAAATAAATATTATATATATTTATTTAGGTATGTGTATGGGTATATTTATAGATTTGCGTGTGAATATATATATGTGTGTTTATATACATATGCATATGAATCTGAATTTAACTTAATTAATTACTATTTCTCAATTATTTGATTGTCTTAACCATTTCTGTATGTAAATTTGTGAATATCAACCATGAGCTGTTTATGCTTAAGTTGGAAATAAAATATCTGTTCCGTTCTGTTCTCTTCTGTTATTTAGTCATAGATGCACGTTTTGACAGAACGCTAGAGTTGAAGCACCGTTACGAAAATTAATGTCCGGTTGATCTCGTTACGGGGAAGCAATGGGATCCCCAAACGCCAGACGACTAATCGAAAACATTATGGCAAATTGAGAACATGCTCACCATCATGAATTTGTTATTTTGCTAGAAAGTATTTTTTCATTTATTGTATACGTTTGCCTAGATATGTTCACGGCTTTATATGTGTTGTTCTTGGGAAAGGTTTAACCCTTTCCCTCATAAGCATACTCGGATTTCAGTGAGCGATTAGAAATTTCTTCTTTTCATACAATGTCTTCAAAAGTCGTCTTCTGCAGAGACGTCAGAAAGCGTATGTGGTAAAGAGTTAAGGCTTGAAAAGGTGCCAAGCCCAGAGACACTCCACCATGAACATTGCCGAAGAGGAGCTAACACTGGACTTAACCCGTTCCCCCATACGACAATTTTGCAGCAGACGACTTTGAACATATATTGTCAAAAAATAGAAAATCTCTATAATTGAATGGATAACCTATGACTAAAAGTGGAAAACATTGTGGCAAAAGGAGAAATTGCTCGTTCTGAGCAATTTCTTCTTTTGTCACTATGTTTCAAAAAGTCATCTGCTGCAGAGGCGTTAGAAAGCGTCTATATGGGGGAAAGGGTTAAAGGCTCGATTTGTCATGTCTTGAATAATACTAACATTAAAGTTATACTAGCAAACATGTTTTAAAGATGGGATTGTTGAATTGATGGTAAACTGTGTTATTGCGCGAGTGTCATATACGTGGTTCAATTATAACCTGACTTATAAAACCGCCTGCCTCCCCAGATATGCACCATGCTATTTTTCGGCCGTAATTGCTAATCATTAAATTACATTTTATTGTATAAAAGATCTTTTAACTCTTTCAGCGCCACAGGCAATTTTGAGGCTTTTGCAAACAATGCTGATTCATGTGAGTCAGCTCGTAACGAGCTGTCTCACCTGAAATCAGCATTGTTTGTCTTTTAGTTACCAAAATTATCCAAAACTTTCATAACTGGAAAAAGGGACACACCCAATTCTGAACATGGAAGAGTCTACTTTAAACAATTAGGCGCTGAAAGAGTTAACAACGACCTTGCAATATAATCCTCGGTGTTTGTCCAAGAAATCATGTCTTATAAAAGTACAGTCTCGTTAAAAGCAGACCAGAATACGTCGCTGTACGTATATTGCATCTGGCTACGACGAGTAACAGGTCGTTTCGAATAAACCTTATAGACTATAATACTCATGAGCACGTGTTCGTTGTTTTTGTTCAATGAAATGGCAAGACACAACCATCGATCGGTTCTTTACTATCGAACAAATCGACAATGGTAGCTTCCTATCGCTTGTACTGGCTAATTCTACTTGCAGTCATAATATCTATAAACGAGCGAGTGAATATCGAGATATTGGCGTGAAACGGTTGTAAGTAAAAACCTATTTTGAAAACCCTGGTTTAGGGGAAATTTTGACCCCTTTGTAAACAATGCAAATTTAGGTGCCATTGATCAAAACCAGCAAATGCACCTAAATGTTCAATGTTTACCAAGAAAAATGATTTAACACTTATAAAGACTTCATGGCGAGTTGAATTAACCTTTGTAAAAAAAATACAAATTTTAGTTACAACCGTTTCACGCCAAGCCCTCGATATAAGGTATGGTTTCTGTGAGATTGCTAAAAGTACAGATACGTCTTGAACATCTGGTCGACATATACGAGAGTACATAAGGACTGTTCGATACATTTTCAATTAATGAAAGTCATAGTTGATCCATTCCATCGGGAAAGGTGCAGGTTTGCTTTTCTGAACAGCGTAGGTTCAAATCAGCCCGTGTATCTGCTCCGTCTTATCATAATCTACAAATGATGATATACGCTTATAACAACCTTATGAAGGTAATAATTTAATGTATAGTGTATATCATGATAAGACTGTGTGGATACACATACTGATTTGGAACAACACTTTTATAAAAAATTAACTTGTACCTTTAACAATGATTCAATATTTTATCCGAATTTAACAGCATAAAACACTTTTTGCAGAATGAAATCACCGAAACGTTTTTGTTTGCATTTTCCAACCTAATACTCTCTTTGTAGTATTGTAATGAACAAGTGTGTTTATAATTCTTCATTAATATATTGGCTATATATATCTCTCCATTAGCATATCGTCATTAACATATCTTCAATCACATTAAGGCCAGACTTTAACTTCTCTAGCTCGTATTAAGATCTGATGAATGCCCAATACAGGCCGGCTCAGATTGACCTTTGCGTTAGCCAATCAATTATTGTCGCCTAAAAATTCGTTAGGTATAAAACCCATATAAATAAACGATATAGACCAGCGTTGATTGAAACATTTTCCAATTTTATAGACCGAACGATGATTGTATCGTGCGAGATCATTGGACAGAAAAACAAAGAGCATAGTCATGAGTATTTAAGTGTAGATGACCTTTTATGCGGTGTCGTCAGATGACATATACAGGGAAGTAGTTATGTCTGATTTTAATGAGATTTATAGACATTGAAACAAAAACACGTTTAACAAAACCTTATTTGTTTTAGTAATGTTCCTTGAATTTGTTTTGTTTTCTCAAAATATAAACACTCTTTGTTGTAATGTTAAATAATTTAGTGTCTATTGAAGGCACGGCTGCAATGTGCATATAATAGACACTTAATTTGTATACACGAAAACCCAGTTCGATGCATTGAAACAGATATATAGAAATATGTATGTATATGTCTTTGATTGAAACGTAGACGAATTTCATGGAAATACACAGAAGCATACTCGGATTTCAGTGAGCGATTAGCAATTTCTTCTTTTCATACAATGTCTTCAAAATTCGTCTTCTGCAGAGACGTCAGAAAGCGTCTTTTTGTGGGAAAGAGTTAAGGCTTGAAAAGGTGCCAATCCCAAAGGCACTCCACCATGAACATTGCCGAAGGGGAGGTAACACTGAACTAAAGACCTGAGCTCTTACTACTCGATCGCGGCGATTCTCCCTAATGACTCGAATACATCGTTGAAAGAGTATTGCATTAAAAGTCTATAGTAAGTATCAGACAGACAACCCCCACCCCTAAAAAAACCTACAACCCATCACATAACCCCCAAAAACCGCCAATAAAACAACAGAACAGGGCAAACATTTAGATAAAAAACATCATTTCGAGAAAGAGTAGATACATTGTGTAAGGGTAGACATTTCTCTGATTTCGTCTTTTTCCAAAGAGTTATACAAATATACTTTGTTCAGACAACTGCTTGAAATTGCTACTAAATTAAAGGAATGGAGAAGATTTCTCAAGCGAAAGTTTTTTTCCCGAAATACGAGATGTAAAGGAAATTTCGGCCAAACTTAATAAGAAAGAAATCATTGATTCTGAAAATCACATTCCCTCCGCTGTAATGAGCAAAGAATTGAGACATACTGGTGTTTATAATTAAATCCTTGACAAGTGGTCATTTAGTTGGATAAGCAGAATTGCAAGAACATTTGTCCCTGACCTAGTTACCTTAATGTTATGTCACTGACCGTAAGACAAGGTTTTTTCCTCTGTATTAGAAGAAGAAGGAGAATAAGAAGAGAACAAAAGATTGAAGAAGAACAAGAAGAACAAGAAGACGAAGAAGAAGAAGGAGAAAAAGAAGAAGGTGGAGGAGAAGAAGAAGAAGAAGTATAATGTAGTTCCGATTATATGTTCTTTCTTTTCAAGAACATCACGGTCTTTGAAACAAATATATATATATATATATATATATATATATATATAGATATGTCGAATGAGTTTTGCAATGTCGTTCTGCAAGTCAAAACAAAAAGGACATTAAACGAAACCGTATAAAAATCAACGAGTAGTAAATGTAGCGTCACAATGAGAAAACTGTATCCGGGAACTATTCCCGACGATTGACCTACAACTTATACTCCCTACGCATGGAAAAGTACATATGGTGGCATTTTATTGCCGTAAGATAACCTGTTAATGTTTCGTACAGTATTAACAGGTAATCTAGTTAAGGTTGATAAGTAACATGACAACTGGTTAACTTGCTAAGATTCAATTTACCACTTAGTTAATATTCACGAAACGTAAGACTAAAAACAGACTTGAAAGTGTAACATTGTATGGTCAAAGCACCCGACTGACCGGAATAGGTCTTTAGTTACAACCGTTTCACGCCAAGCTCTCGATACATACATATTCAATAATGCAGTATTCAAAATGGTTCTCACAGTAAACCCCGAGTCGTGCTCTGCCTTATGTATGTGTTCGTACTTTATAAGAACTGTTGACGTAATAACAAGTGTTAATCAATTGTAGTCAAATTGCTTATGTAAAAAGAAAAGTTGTTAAAGTGCCTCAAAATAGACATTTGATATGAATTGTAAAAAGATGACACTTGTAATGTTAATTTCCCTATTTGTGCCTGATTTTTTTTTTTTTTTTTTAAATGATATATCTTACATATTTATGTATATTTAACTAATATGTAAATACAGTAATCATATGCAATCATGTTTTAAAAGTTTGGGCAATACAACAGTTTTAGGCTTTCCATTGTCTTGTGGATGCAAGATAAGCATAACGGTCATCTATACATAATATAGTCTTGTTTCTATGGCTACAGTTGAAGTTAATTATCCTCTGTGATTGAATACAGCATACATGCAAATATTTCATTGTATTCATATATATACAGATTATGTATTATAATGATCTATTTTCACAAGAGAAGTCCATGCATTACTTGTAGATAGCTAAATATTGAATCATTGATATGTTGAAACCATGGCCCGTTTCCATAGTAATATGTTTAAAATAATGTTGCAGGGATGACTTTCGTGCATGGGTTTCTTAATTTCGTTATTTTTATGGAAAATTCGTCTTGCCATGGCAACTATAAGCTTTGTTTTGATTTAATTTCTGACCATTTTGAAGGGTGGCATATGTGAAAATATATTTTGTAAATTTCATCTCATAAAGATGAGACGTTTGTTGACACAATTAAGTTTGCACCGTAATTGAGTTTTGTTCATTCACCTAAATCTACAGAGACCAATAAATTAAAAATAAATACACAGGGGTTTTGTCCCACATTACCCCTCTTGTCGCTTAAACTACCGAAGGGAAAATTATTTGAAATATAAAAGTGATATATGACAACCATTGTTGAAAAGATGAATGTTTTAGCTCTTATTGGGACCAAAGAGTAATCCACCTAAGAGAGTATATCTTATAACGAATATATTTTTGGAGACAATTTAATAAATCGTGTATTATCCCAATTAGACCATTCAGTTTGGGGTTTGGATAATGTGCTAGATTAGGTTCAGTCACCATACCCGGATGTTTAGGCCTGTGGCTGAAGCCACATTGACAAAAATACCACGACGTATACATTACTGACATTGGTAAGAAACTGCTGCATTTATTGTTTCATACTTAAATAGTAAAATACCATTCTCACATAACACGAACAGAGTTTAGATATAACAAGACACCTATTCGGGGATTCGAACCAGTTACTAGTGTGCGCTATGTTCAAAGTTCATAACGATATATAACCGTATAGCTTATTTAACATTGGACATTGTACTTTACTGTCGATATAAAAAAAACCTAGATACACATGTAGATATTTCGTCGCCTGATTTTGAAAGTATTGAAGTAGTATAACAAGTAGTGTGTCGCTATAACTCTAGCATGAGAGAACTCGAATATCAGAAAGAGTATTGTATAAATATAAACACCACAATAGTCTTGCACTGTTTAATTGAGTGTTGTTAAGGGATTGACTTTCATGATATAAACTTAAGTATCAACAATTTAAGAAGCTGACGATAAAAAAAAGAAATATAGAACAAATCAAACACGAACGCGTCGATAATTCTACGTAATTTCTGTAACCCAGGATACGCTCGAAGATTCTGTCAAATTAAGTTATATTTGCTTTTGTTTTTGAAACTATTAACGATTTTATTCGATGAAAAACATAAGATTTACATAACAGCAGATAATACTTTTGGAATTACAAACATGTTTTAATTTCCATTGGCTTTGTGGTTGAAATATACATGTTCAAGAAATTCGCACCGTGGAATTACGTATTCTACGAAATAGTACTAAGATTTCAATTGCAAAACTTCAAGAAACTGACTGAGGATTTCTTGTTTTTTAAAACGAACGTTCTATGTTAACTACATCTTCATCATCTTTGATCTCGCAAAACATATGACAAATGTATTTCAGAATCGTTTAGGTTTGTCTTTACAATAATTTAAGATATAATTTTGTTTTAACATTTAAGACACAATTTTATCAGCTTTAATTTGTACGGAATAAAGGTTAGTCATTAATACATATTAAAGAAATCCAGAAATAGAAGGAAGCTCTTCCCAATATAGTATATAATTGATGCTTTGACACGAACAGACTACAGAGCTAACCATTAATGATAATTATCAAAGCACTGAAAGTGCTACCAGCTATGGCTAACTGCAGATCGCGGATTATATTTGGAACAAATATCTATCGATAAGAAAATGTAATCAAAAACTCTTTTCAAATATCACTTTGTGATATCTTTTTTTTGAATATTATTAGAGTTGAAAGCACAATAAAGTAATAACATAATGGGGTTCTATCGCAAAAGCACTTCTTTTACTAAGAGGTTGAGGAATAGTTAACACTCTTCTTGATGCATGTCATATCAAAATCGAAATAATGCCGCTATATATCAATTATAACTATAATGAGATCTCAATTATAAGATCAAAGCAAAAACAAAATCTGTATCTTCTCTTAAATAATAGTATTTCGTATATGAGCGCATAGTTAATAAATGTATTCTGGGAAATAAATTTTGGAAGAAATTAGGACAGACAAGATATGAAAAAGAGAAGAAGAAGATAGAAGTAAACAAGAAAAAAGAGAAGAGTTTACTGAACAACACTGTCTTTCAAACTTATTAAAGTTGAAGTTGAAGCTGGTTCCATTTCCTATCATGCTCTTGTAGTTTGTCTTTAGCAAGTGCAATCAGTCTTTCTATGGATTCGTGATATTTTAAATATTTTTTGAAATTATAAAAGCTTGGACAATTTTTTTCATATTTGTTTTTAAAGATAAAATATTTTGCAACTATCAATATGCAATTTATTAATGTCGAGTAGCTACTCTGGTCAATATATCCAAATGAGACTATTTCATAATTTAATTTAATATCTATTTGTTTAACATTTAAAAATACTTGTAATTCTGTCCAGAAGCTCCTGGACCATTGACATTCCCAAAAAAGATGTTTGTTTGATTCATTAAACATATTACAGAAATCACATAATCTTGTACTGGTAATGTTACATTTAAATAAAAGGTTATTATTTGGAACTATCCTCATTATGTATTTATATTGAAATGCTCTTAATTTAGTGTTTATAAGAGATCTGAATGGTATTGTATGTACAATATTCCAGTTAATGTTATTTGTTTCTTGTTCCCATTTGATATGGGGTTTAATAACTAGACTATTTGTTATCCTATTTAACTGTATATTATATAAGTATTTGTTTGGGCTCTTTTGAGTACTTATTTGTGTCAAAAGAGTTTGTTGTGTATTATTATTTAAATTGTTTTCAATTTTAAGTTTTGCTTTCCAATGTTTTGGAATACTTTGAATGAGTGTATGATATTTTAAAAAATCTGAGGCGTTTAAGGCGTAAACTGTTTTTATATGTTGGAAAGTGTAAAACAGTCTTAACCTATTATCAAAAACTTGATCAATATATGTTATTCCTTTGTCATATAAAGTTTTGTAAAAAATAGTTGTGTTATTGTTTATTATATAAGAGTTATTCCATAAAACTTCATTCTTAATATTTTGAACATTATTATTATAATTTATTTTTGACCATGACTGTATTATATCTAGTAAAAAGTTTGATTTTATTTTCAAAGTGTTATTTAAGTCCTTTGTATTAATATTACATTCAAATATAAAACTCCCCCCTACTCTTTCAAGCAAACTTAAATAAATATGTTTCCAATCTCCTGTGTTGTTGTTATTGGTTATTCTTTTAACCCAGCTTGCTTTTATTAAATTGATGAAAAGATCAATATCTATCATTTTCAAACCTCCCTTGTCATAGTTTTGTATAATTGTTTTTCTACTTATTTTGTCTGGTTTGTTATCCCATAAAAAATCAAACAGATTTTTTTTAATAGTATTTATAATATTCAGTGGTGGATTTTCTAAAACAGTAAGTGGATATATAAGTTTAGGTAAGGCAAATGTTTTGATAACTGTGATTTTGCCAATTAAAGATAATTGGTATTTTTTCCATTTATTGAGGCAGTTACAAAACTCTTTCATTTTGGGAATAAGATTATATTCATTATACATTTTTTTGTTATTTGAGAATGTTATACCTAGAGTAGATGCATTTTCTGATGTCCAGGTGAATTTGTTTCCCGTATTAAAGGTCTCATTTGAGTTTTTTAAAGAACCAGAGCGCATAATTATAGATTTATTTGAATTAAGTTTAAGTCCTGATATTTTACCAAAAGTATCTATTTTATTTATTAAGTTATTGAAAGTACTCATTGACCCATCCATCATAAAAGTGGCATCATCTGCAAAAGCAGTATGTTTTATCTCTCTATTGTATATATTTATACCTTTTATATTTGTATATTTTTTAACAGATTTGTATAATATTTCAATAGTTAAAATAAACAAGTATGGAGAAAGAGGACATCCTTGTCTTACTCCTCTATTAACTTTAAAAAAATCCGACATGTGACCATTATTTATAACACAACTTTGTGCATCATTATAAAATAGCTTTATCCAGTTTATAAAAGAAGTTCCAAAGTTAAAGTAAGTAAGTACTTTAAAAATAAAATCATGGTCAATACTATCAAAGGCTTTCTGGAAATCTGCAAAAAATATCAGGCCAGGGTTATTGTTATCATTTAGATTTTCAATTACTTCAAAAATAGTACGAATGTTTTCACCTATGTAGCGTCCCTTCAAAAAACCAGTTTGACTTTCATTTATAATTTTATTTAAGACTTTTTTCATTCTGTTCGCAATAGCTTTAGTTGTAATTTTATAGTCGATGTTCAATAAACTTATCGGACGCCAATTATTTAAAGAAGTCAAATCTTTGTCTTTTTTAGGTATTAGAGTAATTACACCTTGTTTTTGCATGTCTGTTAAAATCCCAGTCGCATAAGAATAATTTATAGAATTAATGTAAAAAGATTTAATTGTGTTCCAAAATATTCTAAAAAATTCAGTTGTTAATCCATCAGACCCTGGTGATTTTCCATTTTTCATTTGTTTTAATGCAAAAGCGCATTCATCTATATTCATGATACCTTCACATGACTGTTTTTGATCTTCATCAAGTATATTTTCTTTATCATCAGGAAAAAAGTCTATATTATCTTTATTTTCGGTATCTACCTTACTGTATAAAGTTTTGTAAAATTGTTTTGTTTCTTTTAAAATTTCATCAGACTTTGTAATTTCAGTATTATTATTATTTAAAATTCTATTGATGGTTTTGTTTTCAGCTCTTTTTTTCTCAAGATTACTAAAGTATTTCGTATTTTTTTCGGCCCCTTCAACCCATTCCGCTTTCGCTCTTAAAATAATTCCATTAGTTTGTGTTTTAATTATTTGATTTAATTCATCCTTTTTATTTTTAATATTATCTTTTAAAGATTGATCATCTGGATTATCAATAAATTGTTTTTCTAAAATATCTATATCATTTTTTAAATCAATTTCTTTTTTTAATGTTTTTTTTTTTTTTAATGAAGTATATTTAATAGACTCATTTCTTATCGTGCCTTTAATTATTTGCCATAATGTATTAGGATTACAATCTTTATTTATGTCAGCTATTTCTTGTATAGATTGTTTAATTTTATTTTGATAATCTTGTTCAAGTATGACGCTATTATTAAGTTTAAAAAACCCGGGCCCTCTAGGTTGATTATCATTCATTAGATTAAAACGAACAAGAGAGTGATCTGAACGAAAGCCTGTAGTTATTTTACATTTTGTTATCATATTTACCAAATTACTTGAAACCAAGAAGTAATCAAGTCTACAAAAAATGGTAGGCCTGGTATTCGAATGCCAGGTGTAATGTCTAATATTTGGATTTAAAATTCTCCATATATCATTTATATCATTATTTTGTAATATATTATTAATTTTGTCCCTGTTTCTTTTATTACTATTCATATTACCGTTCTTCTTGTCAATGTCTACATTTATGACTGTGTTAAAATCTCCACCCACTACAATGGTTTCACTATCATTTGCTATTATGAAGTCTTCAATTTTTGTTAAAAAATTATAATTGTCTGTTGCATTATTTGGTGCATAAATATTAAGAAATAGTATTTCTTTGTCATTTATAAGTATTTTAAGAGATTGCATTCTACCCTCTATTATATTATTTCGTTCTAGAATCGTGTATGTAAAACCAGAGTTGACAAGGATGCCCACCCCGGTGCTGTTACTACTATTTCCACTTAGAAAAATATCACCACCCCATTCTTTTTCCCAAATATTGTAAGTTTGTTCTTGGCAATGTATTTCTTGTAGAAGGCAAATAGAATACTTATTTAATTTTAACCAATGAAATAGTTGTTTTCTTTTAGATGAATCACTGAGACCTTTTACATTAAAAGTACATACATTAATACTCATTTATCAAACAATATAAAACAATTATTAAACCAGCTTCTATCCATGAATTTTTCAAATGTTGACAGTGAAAGTAAGAGTAGATAGAATAGAAAGGTATCAATAGCACGAGTGTGTATATACAACAAAACTCTTAAAGAACTTATCATTCTTTAAACAAAACAAGAGGTACGTCGCCATTATTAAAATGATACTCATGGCATAATTGTAATTTGTAATTTCTAACTAGTGTCCTTCATATAACATTTATATTTGTCAGGATATAGTATATAGCAGTTTTCACTTGTATAATAAAAGTGCAATTGTATGTATTCTAAATATTTACCATATTTACATGATTGATATTGCAATTATTTGGATTAATTTGAATGTTTTAACATAAATGTGTCTTGGTAGTGTCTTGTAGATATTGAAATCAGAAGGATTTTTGAAATTCGGACACCATGACTAAAAAAACATATGTGCCGTTTATGTTTTCCATTTTTTATCACTGGGATTTGATTATCTGTAAAAAAAAATCGACTCACTGAAATGTTTATGTAGTTCCATTAAATCGCCTGTTGACAGCGTAGAAATTTACATATTTTATTTTCAATTCTGTTATTCCTATATTTTTGCAGCTGATTTCTTCAGAGTTCTTTCTTTGGACTAAGTGATGTCAATCAAATCAATTCCATTTTCCGGTTGATATCCCAACAAGTTACCGCATTTAGTGTATACGTGACGGACTATTTGGCTTCACGATTTAGGAGGGTTGTTTACAGTCCATTCATTTTTTTTAAAAATATTTCACAGATGCATGTGCTTTCATTGAAATCTACGACTATCAAGACATAAATCTGAACCAGAAATGGTTTTCAGTAATGGAGAGCTACTGTAGATGTAGAAAGAGATATTTAAAGTAATGTATTACCGATATTGTAATAAGACTTTAACAATAGGGACAGCTTCCAATCTAGATTTCGATGCGTATCTTCGGAATTCGCCTGGCTATATCATTTGCCTCTTATAAATCTGATTTATAGGATACCGGCTATACAGAGAATTTTCATAGACGAAATTAATTGGTTAAGAAATATTAACACATGACATTTTGAAACTGCGTTTCAAACAAATCCAGATGAGCAGTGTACAGTATTTGTCATACCTGCAAGCTTGAGAGAGGACAATAACAGAATTCCACCTAGAAGGTTACTTTATTTATAAGGAAAGTTCTTTTAATAGCAGTTTACGTAATTCAATTACCTTTATTAGGTATGAAGAAACTTTGTAGATCGTTTTCTTGTTACTGTATTATAAATGAAAGTGTCATAAATGGCTAGAGTTAAAAACAGCGATGCAAAAGGAGAATTTGCTCATCGCTGCAGATGCATCAAAAAGTGACAACATATAGTTAAGGGTTAAACTACATGCGGTCCTTTTATTTTCTCAATGTTAGTCTATTGACACATGAGCTGAATTACGAGAAAACCAACAGTGTGGACGCTACGTAAAATATCGACCCTAATCAGCCTAAGCATGCCGCGCAGGCTAATCCGGGCCTAAACTTTTCATCTCCTGTGGATTTTCTGTTTCAGGAATCATTACTCTATACATCTATCCCCCTTAGACGGAATGTGTCGGCCCGGATCAGTCTGCGCGGACAGCGCAGGCTGATCTGGGTCGATACATTACGCAGAGGCCACAATGTTGGTTTTCTCACGGAACGGTTCATATTCCTTTCATATAGAATGTGGTGGGAGTAGCCATTCATGATCATTCTTATATGCTCTATAGCTATAGTACATGGTAACTTAAACCGCTCAATCCATTCTATATATGCTCTATAGCTATAGTACATGGTAACTTAAACCGATCAATCCATTCTATATATGCTCTATAGCTATAGTACATGGTAACTTAAACCGCTCAATCCATTCTATATATGCTCTATAGCTATAGTACATGGTAACTTAAACCGCTCAATCCATTCTATATATGCTCTATAGCTATAGTACATGGTAACTTAAACCGCTCAATCCATTCTATATATGCTCTATAGCTATAGTACATGGTAACTTAAACCGCTCAATCCATTCTATATATGCTCTATAGCTATAGTACATGGTAACTTAAACCGCTCAATCCATTCTATATATGCTCTATAGCTATAGTACATGGTAACTTAAACCGCTCAATCCATTCTATATATGATCTATAGCTATAGTACATGGTAACTTAAACCGCTCAATCCATTCTATAGATGCTCTACAGCTATAGTACATGGTAACTTAAACCGCTCAATCCATTCTATATATGCTCTATAGCTATAGTACATGGTAACTTAAACCGCTCAATCCATTCTATATATGCTCTATAGCTATAGTACATGGTAACTTAACTCTTTCAGTGCCACAGGCAATATTGAGGTTTTTGCAAACAATGCAGATTCAGGTGAAACAGCTCGTAACGAGCTGTCTCACCTGAAATCAGCATTGTTTGCTTTTTAGTTACCAAAATAGTCCAAAACTTTAATAAATTGAGAAATGGGCACACCTGATTTTGAACATGGAAGAGTCTGCTTTAAACATTTCGGCGCTGAAAGGGTTAAACCTCTCAATCCAATCTGTAAACATGAAACGGTCCATCTATTTGCAGTTATATCATTTAAGTTCACATTATGACAAAAGGTATATTTTATATGGTTATATTAACCCTATCCATTATACAAAAATCTGCAGTAAACGCGTTTGAAACTATGAAGGCAAAACTATGGAAACAATTATATTTATGAAAGCATGCATTTTGAATAGATTTGAAAACATTGTGACAAAAGGAGACATTGATAAATATGAGTAATTTCTTCTGTTGGCACTATGTTTTCAAATGCCGTCTGCTGCGAGTCCGACAAAAGGCGTCTACAGGTAGGAAAGGTTTGTGTAGATTGGTACCTTGGAACAGTATGCAAGGGTGAACGAGTCCTAGTGCCTTGTGGTGGTGTTGGCCTTTTGTGTAAACATGTCTACTAATTTAATATCCTTAATCCCCAAAGACTACCTACTTACAGAACCTCAATGAGACACTTTAAGTTATAGTGATGCTCATGCGTGTTTTTTGAACATCGGAGCGAAATTTCAATTTGTTTTGAAACCGTCTTCCAGAGCTCTAGATAAGGACGCGTAAAGCGTATTCACGCATATTTTTTGTGTCACCCTGCGTAGCATGGTAGGCACTACTTTTTTCCAGCGTCTGTCCGTCCATCTGTCCGTGTGAGAGAGTACTTGTGGTGTAGCGCAGCCCCCACCCTTATAAATACACTCAGATAAATATTTTTTTGTTTTTGTTTTATAACGGGTATCTTATTTGCATATTAATTCTATTCATTCCGTAAAAGGGGGATACTTACGGAATGAATAGCATACTTGTGGGTTGCAACCTACACTTTTAAAACAAAAGAAATAACCCCACAAATACACTTAATGGGTACGTCCGTCCGTCGGTCTCTCCGTCTGTCTGTCTGTCCGTCACACTTTTTCGTCACCCTTTTAATGAGAAGGTGCAGGTGACAGACGTGCTCCGCGGAGCACTCCATTCTAGATCTTAGTTTCCGTGGATATGTGTAAAAGGTGAAGGGTGGATTGATTGATTGATTGATTGATTGGGTTTAACGCCGTTTTTAACAATTTATCAGTCATATCACGGCGGCCAGTTCACCTACTCATGTGTTTCCTGGTTTTCCATCACCAGTACTTCACACAACAATCTTTCCAAGCAACTGGCTACTTTTCCACATAGACATAGCCGATTGGTGGAAGACGAATGACGCATGTCGCATTGACTTTTGTCAAACGTCGGAAAGAAAGTTGGCCGAGCCGGGATTCGAACTCATAACCTATGCTTTGACAGCCCGCGTCGTTACTGAAGGGTGGACAAGAGATATCGAATGAGCCAGGGTAGGTAGGGGCGTAGCTCCCTTAAGGCACTGTAGGCACGTGCCTACACATTTTTTTTTTCTCAAAATGCACCAAAATTCAGCTTCGGCGATAGACATCTGCGTAATGTATCGACCAGATAAGCCTGCGCTGTCCGCGCAGACGGATCCGGCCGACACATTCATTCCGTCTAAGGGGGATATATGTATAGAGTAGTTATTCCTGAAACAGAAAATCCACAGGAGGCGAAAAGTGTCTATCCGGGTAGGTCTGTCTGGCATGCTTAGTTTGATCCGGTTCGATACTTTACGCAGAGTCCACAATGTTGATGTTCTCACGAGACGGCCTACACATTGATTATTGCAAAGCTACGCCCCTGGTAGGTTCAGATCAGTTCGTCCACCTGCCCAGTCTTAACAGAGCATGCTCAAGTTGAAATAATCTTCTAACAATACATGTATTGTGTAAGCAATAAGTGAACAGTGTAGATCTTGATCAGACTGTGTGGATGCCACATCAAGCAGTTTACCATTTGGTGCTAAAATTAGGAAATATATCTCATTTTGAGTGATATACCGGCTCGTATATCACGATTGGGAGTTCGGGTGTGTAGTAATTAATCACGAAGGCCGAATGGCCTGAGTGATTAATTTATACACACCTGACACATCGTGATATAAGAGCCGGTATATCACTCAAAATGAGATCTATTTCAATTCTAGCACTTGTTTATAACTTAAAGGGATACAAATTAAGGGGGAACTAGGTTTTGACATGACGTTGTTTTCCTTTATAAAATAACGCGTAGGCTATTCTATCTTTACTCCCCATTGTATCTGTTTTGGAAATATTCGATTTTTCTCAACTAACAAAACATTTTGAAATCAGTTTTATTTAAAAGTCTATGAACATTTTATTTTTATTATACCTTTTTCAATTGTTCTTAAACTCACCATGGGCAATTTGTTACTGTCTCATTCTAACACTACGTTTTCGACCGCGTCAACAATGTTGGTAAAGCACGTGATTGACGTCATTTACGTCACCGTTACAATTCAAGTTTCCAAACGGCATTTACAACAAAATCTCGTGACTTCATTCATAAAATGTCAAGCACAACGTAGTAACGCACGCGCTCTGAGAAACGTTGTATGAAAAATACTCGGGAGGGAATTTCAACAGCCAAAAGTAGTTCCGGAAATTTAGAGTGATATACTGCATTTAGATCACGCTCAAATCCTTCTTTGTGTATAGAAGAGAAATTGTCAATAGTGTTAGAATACTCATTCAAGTTTTGATTTTCAGCATTGATTTTAGATTGGAGGGACAAACTACTCATTGAGCGAAAAGCTTATCTAAATCTTTGGAGACTCTTCAATGTTTGGTCTTCACATTTGTAACAGGTGTTAAGTCTCAAATCTCATTGGTGTTTTTATGTCTTTTCAGTTTAGGAGTGCTTCTAGATTAGTATATTGTTTTTTCTATCATGAGGAAATAAAATTAAATTCTATTTTATCTGACTTTTATAGCAACTTGAAGCTGCCACACCTTGACGATTTAAGAACTTAGTCCTTTCGAGTTTATACCTTGAACTGTTGACTATATTCAAAGATTTTTATGTTTCATATACAACGAAGGTCTTTAGAAACTTACAGGGATGAATAAAATCCTACTTTCCCGTGGGAAATAATATCCATGCTATATTATAAGCTATCCTGGTGACGTCATTATCAAGGTCGAGAATACGCCCCATGACTGGAGATTACGCGAGGCTCACAAGAGGTGTATAAGTTTCAAGTGACGATAAATAACTGAAAGATTATCATGTTTCAAAAGTAATTAATATTTTGCTCTTAAATACTATATTTCAAACGTTTTCACTGAATTTGTTCACTGAAATTTGTTTCTTAAGGAAAACAATTACAAGTTAGTATGCAGAACATTTCATCTTAAAACTTCATCTTATTAGTGCCTAATAGGATCGCCAACTTAACTATGAAACAATCCAAACGTTTCAATTCCTTTATTTCTTCGACATTATTCATTAAATACAACATTTGATTGGTCAAAACTGAGGTTAAACAGCTATCGCCAAAAAAATTGTTTTGAAAGGATGAAGATAGTGGGCTATATGGGGAAACTAATATCAGCGTATCTGCGAAAAAAGTAAATAAATAGTTGTCTATTCATCTATGCTATCCGATCAACGTATAACAAAAATGGACAACGTTTGACATATGTTTCTTGAAACATCATATGACTAGTAAGCGAATGGGGCAAAGATGGATTTTTTTTTAATCAAACTTGTACATCTTTGATGTAACCAGATAAATAATTACAAATGAGCGAACAAAATAATTTTGTCCACATTGTTCGTTTTAGTAGTTTAAAGAATATAAAGTCCCGAGAAATATTCTCCAATATGAGTGAAATGGAAACAAACGTCCAATTATCGTATTAATAAATGGTTTCTCTCTCGTAGCATTGCTTCTCATTACTCCTGGATCAACAGCCCTTGGCGTTTCACATTGAGCTCCAGCGGAATGGTCGTCCCTCTGAAACAGATACATGTACAGAAATACATTATAATGGTCTTTGAATAAGAAGATAAACATCTTTCCATAAATATATTCCATTGACAACATCATCACTCTTCGGGCGATTTTATTTCAAGATACATTGACAAGACATTGACATATACATTGGCAACTATGATATGTCTGACAAAGCGGCTTTAACGTTTTCACTTTTGTTTTTTATGTTGCCTTTTTTGGGGGTAAGAATAAATAAACATTGAGAAATTGACAATAAATACTCAATATAAGCATACTTTTTAATTGTTGTTTATTATTGCTATTCGTTTTGCTTTATTGTTGAGCCTTTAAACTGCACCAAACTTTTGGATGTTTACGCGAATAACATTTCTGGGTGTATTTGTTGAATTATTTGTGTTCTTTTTTAAAAGTAAACCAACTCATTTCCTTCAAATATTAAATATTAACACAAAGATAATTCAAAGTAAGTGAACGATTACCAAAATAATCTGAGAGACAATACATTTTGACGAACACATGTGTGAACACATTTTGATTTCTTGCGAGTATGTATACGAGTATGAGTATTGGATTTGCAATCCAAATGTTCTTTATTTTGGGATGATGAACATTCTTAAATCTGAGGTGTCCGTCGTCTGTCCGTCGTCTGTCCGTCTGTCCGTCAAGCTTTCAACTCACCGAAATGTAATGGTGTTTCGGTGTGAATATAGTGTGAAACATACATTCAGCGTATTCTTTAAATAGTATTTTAAAGAGTTTGATCCATTCCACGAGAAAACCATCATTGTGGTCTCTGCCTGCGTAAAGTATCGTTCGGATCAGCCTAAGCATGCCGCACAGGCTAACACAGACAGACACTTTTCGCCTCCAGTGGATTTTCGTTTCAGGAAGTATTACTCTATACCTCTATCTACATGAGACGGAATATGTCGGCTCGGATTAGCCTGCGATACGTTACGCACAGTTCATAATGTTGGTTTTCTTGTGGAACGGCTCATTGTTTTAACTAGTATTAAAGCCTGCGGTTGAAACAGATTACACAATCCGAATACGGCTAGCAACTGATTTGACTTTTATAACACTAGGTCGTCCTACCATTGCCGGACGGTCTTCTTCCAGTGTGCCTATAGTTCCTTAACCATGTAATCCACATTCCCGTTTTCAATTCGAAACATAATGTGACAAGACTGTCTTATTGACTATGACATGCTAGTTAAGCAAATTTGAAAGGTTTCTTTACTATCCCCCACAACTTTAGAATAAAAATGTGTCAATTCCAAGTATCTCATGTTTATCCTTTTCCAGTGGTAATTAAAAATAAATAGTGTTTTCCTTAACCTTCCTTTGTAATCAACCAAAAAAATCGAATAAGAGCATGGAATTTGGCTAAGTGTTATGACTTCAAAACGGCGTGTCAAGAATCATCAAAAGGATATTTGATGTTTGTCAATTCTTTTTATACGTAATTGTTATCCAATAAACGTGACTTTTCCCCTTTCTCAGACATTTCGACTGGAAAGTTAACACTAGACGTTATCAATGCAGTAAGTCGCATTCAGCTGTTTTTTGCAGTAATTCGAGGGCTTGGCGTGAAACGGTTGTAACTAAAATTGGTAATTTTTTACCAAGATTAATCACTTCGCCATAAAGTCTTTATAAGCGTTAAATTATTTTTCTTGGTAAACAATAGAAATTTAGGTGCCATTGCTCGTTCTGAGCAATGGCACCTACATTTGCATTGCTTACAAAAGGTTCAAAATTGCACCTAAACCAGGATTTTCAAAATAGGGTTTTAGTTACAACCGTTTCACGCCAAGCCCTCGAATTGGCATGGCTTATCTTATTTGTTAAATTTATAACCAATGGTTTATACTGAGTAAATTGATCATGTTATTTGATTGGTTAGTTAATTGTTATGAAATCAATTTGGCATAAATCGACATTCTAGTTTTAAAGAATAACAAGTATTACAAGGAGTACCTCGACTTTGATTTAGACTTTGGGAGTTCCAGATACATAGTTATTTTAAAACAACTTGAGATCAAATGACTTATATATTGTGTGTTATATGTATCCTATATGTGTTGGAGTGCCAATATCTTTATATGTTTTCAGTGAAAATTAAACTTAGTTGAATTTTACGTGTAGTTACTAAACATTCTAAAACACGGAAATCGCAGCACAACACAAGCCGCCCCCACGTCAAATGAAGAACTCATGAAAATATCATACAAAACCAGGAAAATAACTTTGTTTACAACTAGTCTACGCTACTAGTTCTCATGGAAAAGGAATATTGATCGCTTCCTTTATGATCTTCGCACTCCCATTCATAAACAAGTCTCATTTAAGACAGGTCACGTGATCACTACGTCATCGATAACGTGGGAGTGTTTGTCGTGAGAATTGTGGGTGAATGAAATTTGTATTTTACTCTAGATAGATCTGTTTTCACAGACAGTCTGTTGCCGTCTTTCACCAAGTGAGCATCGTCGATACCATTGTGATAAAATGTCTTTCATAGATTTTATATAAATATATCCGGCAGTTTGAAGTTTGTTTGTTGATACAAATATTGGTTTTTTATCCTGGGTTATACATGTTCAGCTCAGAAAACAATCGCTTAAGGATGCGTTTCATGTAATAGAATATTAACGATTTAATGTGCTGTTGGACCAGGAATATCGAAACAACTTACAATACATTGTTTTACAACGTGACATTTGAAAAAAGTATTTGGAAAGCAATTTGAAATTGAAGGGAACATTTGTTATTTCGTGGACGGAATGAAACTTCAATAAAACCTTAGTATGACGACGTTTCTGGAACTAAGTTTTGGACACTGTTCTTTACCTAAACTGTCATTGTCTGTTAAATGTATGTGTAAACGGAAATGTCGAGTATCCAGTGTACTTTTGAACGGTCAGATAAGAGGAAAGATCTTTACACTTGTGATATCCGTTACCTTTAAAGATTGCGAAACGGTGGTGTTCAGTTTCCAATTTAATGTCAAGACCAAGCAGCAGTGTTGAATCCTATTCGACTGGATGAGTACTTAACGATCAGTGCATTTCGTGTATCAAATTCGAGGATTTCAAACAAATTTGGCTTTTCTCTTATCAAGCGAAATGAACCTTTCACAATACGACGTCATGGCCAATGGAAGCCAAAACAATTCGTATGTGCTGGTACCAGTAGAGAGATATTTTCTATACTATGTGTTTGATATTTTCGGTATCATAATAACATTGGCTACAGTAATTGGCAACATTCTAGTGGTAGTAGCCGTTGCCAAAGAGAAGAAACTACGAAAGGTCGGTAACATTTTCATTATCAATCTAGCCATCAGTGATTGTTTGGTGGGTATAGTTGTAAGCCCATTGGCTATATCATACGGCCTAACAGGGAGTTGGGTTATGGGCCAGGCCATGTGTGACTTTTGGGTATCCATGGATGTGATATGCTGCACCGCAAGTATTCTAAATCTATGTGCTATAGGATATGACCGTTATAATGCTATCGTAAACCCAATGAGGTATTCACGCAAGAGAACGTTCACCCGTGCTATGTTGTTTGTTGGGTTCGTGTGGCTTTACTCCATATTGGTAGCTATTCCACGCTTTTTGGGATGGCAGGATAGTAATGAGAACACGAATGAGAGTAATTGCCACGTCAGCCATAATCTCGGATATACATTGTTTTCTACGATAGGATCTTTCTACTTGCCAATGATAGTTATGCTATATTTTTATATCAATATTTATAGAGCTACTTGCCAAAGAAAACGGGAATGGAGAAGGAGTCCCGGATGTAGACATTTTATCGGAAACAGTGTAGTTCACGGACCAAGTCCCTGTTTAAGATACTTAACATGTTGGCCATGCAGTATTACAAAAACGGAATACACGGACAATGAAACTCAGACATCGAATGAGGAAACGTGTCAGCCTACGACAGATACACAATCCGAATATACGGACAAAAAAGTGGCCATAGACTATCGCCGGGAAAGTATAGAGCCAGAAATCCTGGCCATATACAAAATACGGGAAAGAAGCCAACGCAATATGTCTACTGTTACTGAAGCAAGTCTTAGTTCAGTGTTATTCTCCTCGGATTCGTCCCATACCACGTCTTTCTCAGATAGCAGTGGGCGGAGCTTCAGTTCGGGCACCTGCAGTAGTAGAAGCTATAGCACATCAACGGAAGGCAGTCGTAGTTACAGTATTCTTAGCACCGGAAGTAGAGGTACGAGTACTTCAGCCGACAGTGGGAGGAGAGGTAGTGTACTTAGTACCGGTAGCCGTAGATATAGTGGTCTACGATCTCAAAGAATGTCCGGGGGTAGACATAGTAGTCTGCAGACAGAAGTGATACACGAACTAGCTGCCGCACAAGCTGAACAATTAGCAAATATAGCTAAACTTGACGCAGTTGATGAACTGCTTGGAACTGAATCACCGGAAGTGTGTGAAGCTAACGACGCAAATGACGAACAAAGTGATGAGCCAAATGCTAGAACTAAAGTTAAACGTAAACTGAAATCATCCACATTTCGACGTACGAATTCTAGAAAACGAAAACGAATTGCTATGTCACAAGAAAGAAGAGCTGCCAAAACTCTTGGCATAGTCATGGGTTGCTTTGTAGTTTGTTGGTTGCCTTTCTTTATCATTGCTGTACTTAGAGGGTTAAATCCCACGCTTGTTTTCCACCCAATAATACTTCAAGCAGTGACCTGGTTGGGATACTTTAATTCAACCTGCAATCCTATTATTTACACGTTCTTCAATAAGGACTTTAGAAAGGCATTCAGAAGTATCTCTTGTAAATCCACGTCTGGTATTGTTTATTTGTAAGAAAAACTATATAGATCGGTTCATTTCTGAATATAAAACATCTATAAAACGGTTTTTACCGATGTAATATATTTCACAAGACCTTTGCAGTATTATTTAGCCTAACAGAAAATATTTTAATTTTTTTTAGCTTTTAGCTTTGTTG
>JASEVX010000424.1:0-130550 GCA_031761405.1 Serripes groenlandicus | reverse complement strand
ACAGAGAGACATACGCAGAGACAGAGAGACATACAAGGAGATATACGGAAAGAGAGACAGGGAGAGAGATGCATAGAGAGAGACAGAGACACAGATACAGACAAAGAGAGATATATATACATATTGAGAGAGCAAGAGAGACACAGAGACATACACATACATAGAGAGAGAGAGAGAGAGAGATACATATAGAAAGAAAGACAAATATAGAGAGAGACACAGAGATAAAGAGATACATAGAGGGAGACAGACAGAGAGAGACAGAGACATGGAGATAGAGATACAGAGAGTCATAACTCAAAAGTCACAAGTCAAAAGTCGCAAGTCATTAGTCGCAAGTCAAAATTGCCCTCCAGGGCTTCCATACGTATTAGCCTGCGCGGTATGCTTAGGCTGATCCGGGTCGATACTTCTACGCAAAGTCCGCAATGTTTTTTTCCTCGTGGAACGGCTCATGTGTTCTATGACCGTGATGTTACTGAAATAACCTTTAACCCTTTCCCTCATACGACAAGTCTGCAGCAGACGACTCTGAACGTATTTTGTCAGATGGATAACCTATGACTATGAGTGGAAAACATTGTGACAAAAGGAGAAATTGCACGTTCTGTGCAATTTCTTCTTTTGTCACTATGTTTTCAAAACGCCGTCTGCTTTAACCCTTTCCCTCATACGACAAGTCTGCAGCAGACGACTCTGAACGTATTTTGTCAGATGGATAACCTATGACTATGAGTGGAAAACATTGTGACAAAAGGAGAAATTGCACGTTCTGTGCAATTTCTTCTTTTGTCACTATGTTTTCAAAACGCCGTCTGCTTTAACCCTTTCCCTCATACGACAAGTCTGCAGCAGACGACTCTGAACGTATTTTGTCAAAACATAGACAAATCTCCATAATTGAATGGATTACCTATGACTAAAAGTGGAAAACATTGTGGCAAAATGAGAAATTGCACGTTTTGTGCAATTTCTTCTTTTGTCACTATGTTTTCTAAAAACCGTCTGCTACAGAGAAGCGTCCGGAGAAACATGGAAAGGATATATAATTACGCAATTGATACACATAATAACTGCATGTACATGTATGTTATAGTTAGACACGTACAGCAGGGTAAGAGTAAATAGTTACAGTAGACACGTACAGCAGGGTAAGAGTAAATAGTTACAGTAGACACATACAGCAGGGTAAGAGTAAATAGTTACAGTAGACACGTACAGCAGGGTAAGAGTAACTAGTTACAGTAGACACGTACAGCAGGGTAAGAGTAAATAGTTACAGTAGACACGTACAGCAGGGTAAGAGTAAATAGTTACAGTAGACACGTACAGCAGGGTAAGAGTAAATAGTTACAGTAGACACGTACAGCAGGGTAAGAGTAAATAGTTACAGTAGACACATACAGCATGGTAAGAGTAAATAGTTACAGTAGACACGTACAGCAGGGTAAGAGTAACTAGTTACAGTAGACACGTACAGCAGGGTAAGAGTAAATAGTTACAGTAGACACGTACAGCAGGGTAAGAGTAAATAGTTACAGTAGACACGTACAGCAGGGTAAGAGTAAATAGTTACAGTAGACACGTACAACAGGGTAAGAGTAAATAGTTACAGTAGACGTGTACAGCAGGGTAAGAGTAAATAGTTACAGTAGACACGTATAGCAGGGTAAGAGTAAGTAGTTACAGTAGACGTGTACAGCAGGGTAAGAGTAAATAGTTACAGTAGACACGTACAGCAGGGTAAGAGTAAATAGTTACAGTAGAAACGTACAGCAGGGTAAGAGTAAATAGTTACAGTAGACACGTACAGCAGGGTAAGAGTAAATAGTTACAGTAGACGTGTACAGCAGGGTAAGAGTAAATAGTTACAGTAGACACGTACAGCAGGGTAAGAGTAAATAGTTACAGTAGACACGTACAACAGGGTAAGAGTAAATAGTTACAGTAGACGTGTACATCAGGGTAACAGTAAATAGTTACAGTAGACGTGTACAGCAGGGTAAGAGTAAATAGTTACAGTAGACACGTACAGCAGGGTAAGAGTAAATAGTTATAGTAGACGTGTACATCAGGGAAAGAGTAAATAGTTACAGTAGACATGTACATCAGGTTAAGAGTGAATAGTTATAGTAGACACGAACAGCAGGGTAAGAGTAAGTAGTTACAGTAGACGTGTACAGCAGGGTAAGAGTAAATAGTTACAGTAGACGCGTACAGCAGGGTAAGAGTAAATAGTTATTGTAGACGTGTACATCAGGGTAAGAGTGAATAGTTATAGTAGACACGTACAGCAGGGTAAGAGTAAGTAGTTACAGTAGACGTGTACAGCAGGGTAAGAGTAAATAGTTACAGTAGACACGTACAGCAGGGTAAGAGTAAATAGTTATAGTAGACGTGTACATCAGGGTAAGAGTAAATAGTTACAGTAGACACGTACAGTAGGGTAAGAGTAAATAGTTACAGTAGACACATACATCAGGGTAAGAGTAAATAGTTACAGTAGACACATACATCAGGGTAAGAGTAAATAGTTACAGTAGACACGTACAGTAGGGTAAGAGTAAATAGTTACAGTAGACACATACATCAGGGTAAGAGTGAATAGTTTCAGTAGACGTGTACAGCAGGGTAAGAGTAACTACTTACAGTAGACGTGTACAGCAGGGTAAGAGTAAATAGTTACAGTAGACGTGTACAGCAGGGTAAGAGTAAATAGTTACAGTAGACGCGTACAGCAGGGTAGAGTAACTAGTTACAGTAGACGTGCGATAACTCGAACATGTGAACATTCGAATATGAGCCGTTCCTCGAGAAAACCAACAGTATGGACTCTGCGTAATGTATCGACCAAGATCAGCCTGCGCAGTCCGCGCAGGCGAATTAGGGCCGACACATTCCTTCTAAGAGTGAAAGAAGTATAGACTATAAAGTAATGATTCCTGAAACAGAAAATCCAAAGGAGTCGAACAAAGTATGTCCGGCTGAGCCTACGCGCCATGCTAAGGCTGATCTGGATGGATACTTTACGCAGAGTCCACAGTGTTGGTTTTCCCGCTGAACAGCTCAATCATAACGTATAACTCGAACAATTTCCTGGAACGGATCTACATTTTAAAATTAGCGTAGAAGCAGTTCTGAGTGCTTAAAAACTGCTGCACTGCTGTTTTATTGAAAGGGTGTTATCAATCTCTTGTCTTTTTTCATAATAAACACTTATCCGACACAATAGTAGTGAAGTCAGCACAAACCAAGGGACCACTCGATCACGTTGATAACTTCTCGTCATTTATGAGTCCCTTCCAACCTCGATTAGTGTTGACTTATTCAATTTACATCGATTGCGAAAGAAACTTTCAGCTTATATTGATTACGCTACCTGGAGACTTAACCAGTATTCGCGCCGTTTGTGTGGAAACATACCAAAGTCAAGACCCGCTCATCACTCGAACAATGGACATTTCATACGAGAGGCCGACGCTCTACCTCTGCACCACTGTCTTCCAGCTCGTCTTTCAACGTGATTCCCTGCTATCTCACACCAGTGTTCCTTTACTCACGCCGCTCATCACGGGACTCGAACCCGGGACCTTTGGTACGAGAGGCCGACGCTCTAGCTCTGCACCAATGTCTTCCGCACCAAACTTTGATTCACCACGAGCACGCGGTATCATGATTGAATTGCTTACTTGTGTAGAAGGCTTTAGCTTATAACCGCCATCAGTTGTCAATCCGGGGATTGTGAGTTCAAATCCCAGCTCGGCCAGCATTCTTTCAAAAAGTCACTGTGACATGCGTCATTCGTCTGTCATCAATGGACTGTTTAACAATATATGTGGAAAAGCAGCCAGTTGCTTGGAAAGTAGAGTGTGTGGTGTACTGGTGTGTGAAAACCAGAAAACGCATAAGTAGGTGACCTGGTCACCGTGATATTACTGAAACATTGTTGGGAAAGGACGTTAAACCCTAATCAATCACTTAATCAAGCAATAACTGCCACCAGGGATTTCTCTATACTCTAGACTAGATGGTGAACGGTGTAGTCTTCACCAGACTGCGCAGAGACGCAAGCTGCTGGTATCAAAGTATATCAACCAACATTCGGAACTCTGCGCAGGTATAGAGAAACGACAAGAGGCGAAAATAAGGGTACAGGGTAAGGGAGATAAATCATGTTGGTGTAGAATACATTAGATTCTTGCCCTTTTCTCGTCACCGATGTGACTAACTGGTTTTGTGTATTCTGAAAAATTAATTTCCGCGGACTTTCGAAATACTTCATTCCATCAACTGCATTCAAAAAAGGTGTACCTAAGATTGTGTTCGAATAACTCAACCAACCCACGAACTTTAACTTTAACAAAATTACCGTGTCAGTGAAATACTTAGGACCGAAACGGCTTTTTAACAAAAGATTCTTCTTTTTGGTGAACCAACATCACAGGGATAACACCTCTCCGGAGACAAGCCTTCATAACCCTTTCCCTCATAAGACAATTCTGCAGCAGACGACTTTGAACATATTTTGTCAAAAAATAGAATATCTCTATAATTGAATGGTTAACCTATAACTAAAAGTTGAAAACATTGTGGCAAAAGGAGAAATTGCTCGTTCTGAGCAATTTCTTCTTTTGTCACTATGTTTTCAAAAAGCCATCTGCTGCAGAGGCGTCAAAAACCGTCTACATGAGGGAAAGGGTTAAGGACCACATATATGTCGTGTAAACCGCCTCGGTGGTGTAGTTGTAGAGTTCCGCCTCGGGTGCGGGAGATCGCGTGTTCGATCCCCGGTCGGGTCGTTCCAAATACTGTAAACATTGCAATAGTGGCTGCCCTCCTCAGGGTTGCGGGGTTAGCATTATGACTGATTGTCTGGTGTCAGGATAAATTGACCAGTCGTTCAGGTAACTTACCAAGGAAACGCCGTGATGTAACTGACTGATTGTTGAAAGCAGTGTAACATACCAAACAATCAATGAATCAATATGCCATGTACCAGACTACAAGAACACTGCCAATCGACAATATTTGCTACATGTACACTGCCAATCGACAATAGTTGCTACATGTACACTGCAAATCGACAATAGTTGCTATATGTACACTGCCAATCGACAATAGTTGCTACATGTACACTGCCAATCGACAATAGTTGCTACATGTACACTGCAAATCGCCAGTGTTTGATAATAAAGAGGACTATGAATACTACATCATCCGGTTAACTGCACTCGAAACATAGACATAGACAGACAAAGAAATGTTTTATTTCAAGTATTTAGGTCACCGGCACATAATGCAATATACACGATTGTAATACAATACGACAAGAGTGGCGATAAAACTTGTACAGTCATGATTACATACGTTAACTGTTTTGAGAAATATATATATATATATATATATACTACTTTTGAGACATTTGCATAATACTTAACCAGTACTTAATACAGTTTGGCATATAGGTTATACACAGTCTTCCGCATTCACTTAATGCAAATGTATCACATGTGTTGATAGGAAGGCTGCATATATGTTTACAAAATAAATGTAGATTAAGGGATATAAGAAACTCAATTGCTAAACTATCTCCCGTCCTAAATGAAGATATCTCTCTGTACCCGAAATGGTGTTCAGTCATGGATAGAGATATTAAAGTAATTTAATGCTGATTTTGTAATAACACACTAATAATAGGGATGGGTTATTTACATGAGCCCCAAGAGGGCCATGTCGCTCCACTGCATGAGGCAACATGTTACTATAGTCAGATAATGCAAAACAGCCCGCCCCCTTGCTTCCAACCAACCAACATCGTTTGAAGGAATGTTATAGAGACCCAAGGATCATTTCTATAACATTATTTGACAATCGGCCATATACTTTTAAATGAGATTATTTTTAATGTTCTCACTATAGACATATAAGGCAAAACATCCCTTTCCCCTTGCGACCTTGTTTTTCGACAATCCACATTGCTTGAAAAATCACAAGGAGGGTCACCCAAGGAAGATTTTCAACCAAGTTATTAGAAAATCGACTTCATACATTTGGAGGAGAAGGTTTTAAAGTTTTCACTACAGCTATATAAAACAAAACATCCCATGTTTTCGATCAATCAATATTGCCTGAAGTTATCTGATAGAGGGGCACGCAAGGAATACGTCTTCAAAAGTATTTGAAAATCAGCTAACCAATTTCAGCAAGGACAAATTTAAGTATGGTTTTTTTCGGTTGCCATGGAAACCAGAATTGTGCATGGATCGATTTTCATCCCTTTTGGCTGATTACAGAGAAGCCGTTTAAATCGCACTGTTATGCATTGACGCACATTTGCAAAGGGCGCATGTACACACGGACGCAGGCACGACGGACTATTCGCCATGACATAATATCGATTAGGTTACAGCCAGCATAGCTAATAATGTTAATAAAAGTTTGTGTGTGAACACTTTAGTTCTCAAATTACTGGAATGTCTCCAATCTAGTCCAAATCACAGAAGGGAAAAGGGGCTTATCGACAAAACCACATGTTTTGTAGCGATTCGTTTTGAAAGTTCTTTTCTTCTGATATTGCTAACAAGATAAAGGTTTGGACAGTCTAAAACCCTTTCAAACATATAACGAATCTGCAGCAGACGACTTTTGAAAAGAGTGACAAGATGAAGGTGTGGAAAGTCCATAACCCTTTCAAACATACAACAAATCTGAAGCAGACGAATGTTGATATTGATTGCAAGATAAAGGTGTGGAGAGTCCATAACCCTTTCAAACATACAACAAATCTGAAGCAGACGAATGTTGATATTGATTGCAAGATAAAGGTGTGGAAAGTCTATACCCTTTCAAACATACAACAAATCTGTAGCAGACGAATTTTGATATTGATTGCAAGATAAAAGTGTGGAAAGACTATACCATTTTAAACATACAACAAATCTGTAGCAGACGAATTTTGATATTGATTGCAAGATAAAGGTGTGGAAAGACTATATCCTTTTAAACATACAACAAATCTGAAGCAGACGAATGTTGATATTGATTGCAAGATAAAGGTGTGGAAAGACTATACCCTTTCAAACATACAACAAATCTGTAGCAGACGTCTCGGGATAACATTTAGGCAAACATATCGAAGTTTTCTCTTCACGAAATTAATAGTATTGAATAGAGAAGAGAACGGTGTTAAATCCTTATCAATCACTGCTACATGTTGGTCAAAAGTCGTCTACACATAAGGGATATAATCAAATTACCACCAGTAACCGATTATAATGCTGTTATCCCTTTCCCAAATATTGACGCTTTCTGACGCTTCTGCAGCAGACGACTTTTGAAAACATTGAGACAAAAGGAGAATTTGATCAAAACGAGCAGTTGCTCCGTTTGCCACACTGTGTTCAAATGTCGTCTGATGCAGATGCGTCGACTATCCGTCCGGAAGCAGGAAATGGTTAATCGTAAGGGTCTGTAAGTGTTTCGTATATTCGTCATTATTTATTTAACACAAAAAACTAGAACGCGCTGACGCAATGTCCTGAATAATGACCAGAACCAGCATTCTCTAGAAACGATGACCCTAGGTTTTACCTGTCGCTCATTAATCTTCACCTGTCTTCGTTAACGCTTTCATCACATGTACCTGTATGGTTATTCCCATTGATAAATACGTTAACGTAAATAGTTAACTCTTTCAGCGCCGAATTGTTTAAAGTAGACTCTTAAAATGTTCAAACTCGGACGACTCTATGTTCATGTTATAAGATTTTTGGAATATTTCTATAACTCACAGCCAAACAATTCAGATTTCAGGTGAGACAGCTCGTTACGAGCTGACTCACCTGAATCTGTATTGTTTGCAAAAAGCTCAATATTGCCTTTGGCGCTGAAAGAGTTAAATTATCCAAATATGTGATAGCTAAGCTGGTAAGAATTCTCAGATAACTGTCCGTGGTTTCGATTCTCATGCTAGGATAACTCCTTTTTTTCTTGCTTTCCTATATTGAGTTTTGATCTAGTTTTTTATCAAATCATCTCTTTTTCTATTCAGAACATTGTATTTAGTCAATGGAGAGATTTTTTTTCTCCTTCATTTTGATCACTTTATGTGTAATCTTGTCCTAAAAATACAATGTATCATAGAGGCGAACATTTATTATTTTATATGATTGATACGAAAATATAAAACACATGTAATTACTTTGCATACCCGGTCTTTCATAATAAAACAGTGAAGAATTCTCAAATAGCACCAACAGAGTATTATCATAAAAAGGTCATACTCTTGAAAGACATTCCGTTTCAGGATTCGAAACCATGACCACTGTATTGGAAGCTCTGTCTGCTACGTATAAAGCTAATGACGATATATGAGCCGTCCCGCGAGAAAACCAAATGTATGGCTTCTGCGTAATGTATCAAACCAGATCAGCCTGCGCAGTCCGCGCAGACTGATCCGGGCCGACAAATTCCGTCTCAGGGGCATAGAGGTATAATGTAATGATTCCTGAAACAGAAACTCCACAGGAGGCGAATTCTGTCTGTCCGGGTTAGCCTGCGCGCCATGATTAAGTTGATCCAGATCGATACTTAGCGCAGTGTCCACAGTGTTGGTTTTCTCGCGTGATGGCTCATATGTGTACAACCAGTGGTACCTTACTTGTTGTCTCGAAATCGAAATTTAGAACAAAACGTCACGAATATTTAAGAGTGCCATGTAAATTATGTTTACCAAAGCAGCTAATACATAGATGCTTTATGGTTTTTGTTTTGTTTTATTAGGTGTTTTTATGCCGCTTTCAACAATTTAGCTCCACTGTCATGGCGAATTGTGCGTCCGTTCATGTGAGCGTTAACATTATGTTTAAATGCCTTCTCCTCTGTAACCATTGGCTAATTGGGATGTAACTTCATAGGAAACATCCTCGTAATGTTCTTGCTTAAATAGCTTCACATGTTTGGATACATGCACAGTTTTGGTTTCCGTGGCAACCGAAAGAAAAACAATTTTAAAATCTTCCTCGCTAAAACTATTTGGCCGATTTTCAAATAATTGTGTAGATATGTCCCTTGGGTGACGTTTTGTCGGATACATTCAAACCATCTTGATTGGTGAAAAAACATGGCATTCAGGGACGGGGTCGTGCCATGTGTAAACAAATGAAACACAGCGGCTTGTTTGTATTTTGTTGTTGTTGTCGTTGTTTAAAAAAGAAATCCGATATAACATAACTCAAACAATATTAATAGGTATGTCACTGACCTCGTCACACTGATTTTCAGATAACCATGTGAATGGTGAAGGGTATCCCGTGCTGTTCAACCTCATTGTCCCTTTGTTGGAGAGAATCAGGTTACTACGGTATGTATACATGAAAAACTACACCTTGGTAAGTAGGACGGAAAAAACCCTTCCAATGCCTGCAAGTATCATATGAGCCGTTCCACGAGAAACCCAACATTATAGACTTTGCGTGAAGTATCGACCCGGATCAGCCTAAGCATGCCGCGCAGGCTTACCCTGATAGACTCTTTTTGCCTCCTGTGGATTTTCTATTTCAGGAATCATTATTTTTTTTCCTTTATCCCCCTGAGACGGAATGTGTCGGCCCGGATTAGTCTGCGCGTGCGCAGGCTGATCTGGATCGATACATTACGCAGAGGCCATACTTTGCGTAATGTATCGTGCAGTTAGCCTGTGCGACATGCTTAGGCTGATCCGGGTCGAGTCTATACGCAGAGTTCACACTGTTGGTTTTCTTGTGGAACAGCTCATATGAGTCCGTGAATGACAAGGGGTACAACCTGGCTTTTGGAAACAGTATAGATCCAGATCAGAATGTGAATCCACACAATCTGATTTGCTTTCAGTTTCTGCATTCCTCTATAATTGATATGCGTTCATTTGTATATTCTGCAGAACTATTGCATAATACATGACCCCCATTATTTTGGACTGTCTTATTGCCGAGTTGTTACTCTTTTTAATCATATAGAGTCTTCTACCTGAAAAACGTTTCGAAAGTGTGACAATTAAGGGTTGAAACATGTTGAACATGGAAACAAAGAAAGAATTTAATTGGTACAATGCTGCTCCCTCCATCTGCCAACTGTAAAAGAAAGTATGACTTTTTTCACCATATACATGTACTTAAGGACAGACAGCGTACGAACTATTCAAAACAAATGCCAGAAAAGTCAACCACTCTGTGAATAAAGCATAGCAGAGGTTTAAAACAAATACAGCCAATTTCATTCTACCTTGCGAAATCCAAATCGTTACAGGTGTCACATTTCATTAGTACACGTTCATTAACATAAACTGGCCCCAGTGTATATGTTAAAACTAGTATCGGTTCATGTCCTAGTTTGCATGTTCTAGTTTGCATGTTCTTCTAGTTTCCCTTCCTTTTTGCCGAGTGGTTAACGTTTGTGATTTTCTAACTATTGAGCTTTTTGCAAACAATACAGATTCAGGTGAGTCAGCTCGTAACGAGCTGTCTCACCTGAAATCTGCATTGTTTGGCTGGCTGTGAGTTATAGAAAAATTAACCATTTCCCACATACATCTTATCAGCAGTCCTTAACCCGCACGCTGACGCTACTGCAGCAGACGACATTTGTAAACATTGAGACAAATCTATGGAAAGCGTTTTAAAAAGAAAGTTTAATCATTTGATAAAAGCTGATAACATTGTGACAAAGAGACAAATTTCTCAAAATGAGCAATTTCCACTTTTATCACAATGTTTTCATAAGTCGTCTCGCGGGCTGTCAATCCAAGGGTTGTGAGTTCGAATCCCGACTTGGCACAACTTTCTTTCCGACGATTGACAAAAGTCAATGCGACATGCGTCATTCCTCTTCCACCAATGGCTAAGTCTTCGTGGAAAAGCAGCCAGTTGCTTGGGAAGATTGTTGTGTGGAGTACTGGTGTGAGAAAACCAGGAAATGCATGAGTAGGTGAACTGGCCGCCGTAGTATAACTGAGAAATTGTTAAAAACGGCGTTAAACCCCAATCAACCAATTAACCAATCATAAGTCGTCTACTGCAGATGCGTCAAAATACCTCAGTATGAGATAGTTATGAAGACCTAGCGTCCCCTGTTCGATTCCCCTTCATGGCGGTTATGGGCGAGTGCCCACGACTAGTTCAAGTACAAAGTCACACAGGTAGCATGGCGGCCAGCTCACATACTCATGCATTTCCTGGTTTTCTCATATCAGTACTCCACACAACAATCTTCCCAAGCAACTGGCAGCTTTTCCACATAGACTTAGCCCATTGGTGGAAGACGAATGACGCATATCGCATTGACTTTTGTCAATCGTCGGAAAGCATGTTGGCCGAGCCGGGATTCGAACTCACAACCCAAGAATTGACTGCCCGCATCGCTACCGACTGGGCTACCGGGGCTCGGCTCAATGTTGTGTAACATGCAATGACGATGGTATACAGAACTTGTCTGGCGGGGGCCGATGGGACTGCGAATCTTTTTCATTATACTTAGGTTATATATTTTAACTACGTCACTGGCCAACAAGCATACCTGTTAAACACTTTCCCACATACACCAACTCTGAAGGAGACGATTTGGGAAACATATTGGTTCAAAGGATGGAAAATCTATATTAAGTAATCTGGCAAAAGGATAACTGGCTCATGATGACAAATGTCCCCTTTGTCTCAATGTTTTCTAAATTCAAGTCAAAAGATTCAGCTATATTTTGCAGCAGACGTACATTCGATAAAGGTTGCATTATTTTCATAATAAAACAGAGACATATTTTACTTAGTGTATTAACCCACTACTTCACAAGATATCTCTAATGTTGTCTACTTTACAATATCAATATAAAGCGCAGACTTGTTGTACTTACATGTAGTATATTAACCCACTACTTCACAAGATATCTCTAATGTTGTTTACTTTACAATATCAATATAAAGCGCAGACTTGTTGTACTTACATGTAGTATATTAACCCACTACTTCACAAGATATCTCTAATGTTGTTTACTTTACAATATCAATATAAAGCGCAGACGTGTTGTACTTACATGTAGTATATTAACCCACTACTTCACAAGATATCTATAATGTTGTCTACTTTACAATATCAATATAAAGCGCAGACTTGTTGTACTTATTTTATTAACCCATTACTTCACAATCATTAATATAAAGCGCAGACATGTTGTTCTTATTTTATTAACCCATTATTTCAAAAGATATCTCTAATGTTGTCTACTTTACAATCATTAATATAAAGCGGAGACATGTTGTTCTTATTTTATTAACCCATTATTTCACAAGATATCTCTAATGTTGTCTACTTTACAATATCAATATAAAGCGAAAACACTGAAGCAAAATGAGAAAATTCCTGGGACGTTTACAATGCTTCCAAACTATAATCAATAGTTATACTTTTGATTTTAGAGATATTCCACATTTGATGCTCGATGTTTTCAAATATCATCTGCAGTAAATGAGATGCATTAACCCTTTCGCACACATCTGCAGCTGACGACGTTTGAAAACATTGTGATAAAAGGAGAAATTTCTCTAAACGAGCAATGTCTCCATTTACCACAAGGCTTTCAAATATTTTCCCAGTAAGTATACCTTCATAAATAGATACTTTCCATATTCTTGCAAGAAAATATTCAAAGACGTCTGCCGCAAATTTGTTTTATGTGGGGAAGGGTTTAAATACATGAAATAGTTAACTTAAACCACACGGTGACCTGGAACAAGGCTATTGTCAACCCCGTGAATTGATTTTCTCTACTCCGTGTATACATACAAGATATAACTCGCACGCAGTGGTAGAGAGAACAGTTAGCTAAGGGCGGTTCACACACACAGACGTATATATATATATCTATCTCGGAGGTAGCATTCGCACATTTGTAGTTCGAAAAAAGAAATCATCATGGCTGCAAAAGGACAAACTAAAACATCGCCAGATCACGCCTACAAGTTATATTATTTTAATATGCGTGGGGCCGCGGAGGCGCTGCGTCTGGTGTTCGCCGTAGCTGGAGTCGAGTACGAAGACGTTCGGTATACTTTTGGCGAGGAATGGCAACAGCACAAGGAAGGTAGGACTCGATTTTTTGTTCTGTTAACTTAACCATTTCCCACATATAGACGCTTTCTGACGCCTCTGCAGCAGACGACTTTTTAAATCATTGCGGCTAAAGGAGGAATTGCTCATAATGAGCGATTTTTTTTCCTTTTGTCACAATGATTTCAACTCTATTCAATAATTATACTTTCTTTTATAGAGATTTTGTATAGTTTAACATTGATAATTTCAAAGTTGCCTGCTGCAGATGTGTTGTTTGTGGGAAAGGGTTAATCATTTGTTCACACATTGTCATATTCAAAAATCTGCAAAAGACGACTTGTAAAAAACATCTAAGGCATAAATACTGACAATCTCTATAATTATTAAATATAGTTTTTGAAATAATTATGGAAAATGGAGAAATTGCTCATTGTGAGCATTTTTTTTCTTTTTGCCACAATATTTACAAATATCGTCTGTATGAGGGAAAGTGAAGGGTTAACGCTTTCCCTCATACGACAATTCTGCAGCAGACGACTTTGAACGTATATTGTCAAAACATAGAAAATCTCCATAATTGAATGGATAACCTATGACAAAAAGTGGAAAACATTGTGGCAAAAGGAGAAATTGCACGTTTTGTGCAATTTCTTCTTTTGTCACTATGTTTTCAAAAAGCCGTCTGCTACAGAGGCGTCAGAACGCTGATTTTTTTTTAAGGTTTTCCCCGTTTATACATTGTCTTACAAACGGACGCTCGTTTAAGCCTCTGCATCAGACGACTTTTGAAAAACATCGTAATGGTTTCAACTATATTACAATTATCGTCTCTATATATTTAGAGATACTTTTTCTATTATATTTTAGATTTTTTCAATGTCGTCTGCTAGAGATTTACTGTTTGTGGGAAAGGATTGCACTATCGTATAACATACACTATCGTGTTACATGCACTATCGTACTCATATAAGGGAAAACACATTCTTTTATATAAGTGAAATTTATATTTACTTATAACGGGTGTGTAGAAGGTGAACAAAGAAGTTATTTATTTATTATGGGTCCATTGTTAGCTCGACTTTTGAAAAAAATGAGAGCTATTGTCATGACCCTGGCGTCGTCGTCGGCGGCGGCGGCGTGGTCGTCCGGTTAAGGTTTTTTGTTTAGCTCATTTTTCTTTTCCCTCCCTATCAGTCGAGCGTCTGTGCCGTACGCGGTGCTCTTGTTTTTAAATACCATGACATACTATATACCCCATGCAAGGAACCTGTGGTGTAAATGTTATTCATTATATCACTGTCTGGTACTGGGCTGGGAAATTGCACCACCAGAAAGCGTCTGTATGAGGCTAGATGAAGAGTTTTGTTTTATTGAGGTTTTACGCCGTTTTCAACATTATTTCGGTTATATCACGAGAACAGTTCACTTATTTATGATCCATGGGTACACGAACCAGGACAAGTCTAGTAAATGTACATTGCCAAAGTGCACACAACCATGAACACCGCTCCGCGACTGGGTGTCGAACCCCGGAGGATAGACGAAGGGGGACGAACTTTTACCTGCATATACATACATGATGAAGATACTGACACCCCATTCAATAATCCATTGTACGTGATGTAACTCGATGATATCTACCTGATTCAGTTTCATAAACTAAAGCTCGATACTGATGACTTACCCAGGAAACGTCGTAATATAATTGAACACTTGTTGAAAGCGGCGTAAACAAACAAAGAACAAAGGGACTCTTGTTGCCTGCTCCTTTGCTAGTATATAAATATATCATTACTGGTCACATGAATAATAATATGTAAATCGGTCACTGATAACATAATGGAAACGTGACCCTACATACGCGTGAATAGTCTGTGGCTGCTTAATGGGCTATCAGCAGTATATGTGGAAAAGCAGCCGGTTGCTTGGAAAGACTTGTATCGAGGACTGAAGGAGACAGTCAGGAAGCACAAGAGTAGGTGACCTGGTCGCCGTGACATGATTGAAAAATTGTTGAAAACTGCGTTAAATCGATCAATCGATTTATTGTCAACTTACCCAATTCCGTTATATTCTTCAACCTAGGTAAACGTACTTGAAAATCTGTATTGGCATGTCTAAATTTGCTGTCATCCTGGAGGGCCTTTGAATGGCACACATCCTTGTCTAGTACTGGTTTGTTTACTCAGGAATCACGAATAAGTGAAGCGTCGCCGTCATATAATTGAAATAATCTTGAAACGGCGTTAAGCCCCATCAAATTAATCACAGCTAGGTACTAGTCAGTTTGGAAATGATCACGTAAAAGTTCTGTCGTATTAACTAACCTAAATAAAATACTGGTGTGAAAAAAAAGATAAAACAAATAAAACGCTTTTACGGAAATATTTACTTTCCACATTGTGAAATGTTGAAAAAATCGATAAACCACTCGACGACGTGTCCTCTTGAATCAATACGTTAAGTGATAAAACAGCCAGGTACCATCTGTGCACACTGGAGTTCGATGAAACTCGATGATAGCTACCTGATTCAGTTTCATAAACAAAAAGCTCGATACTGACGACTTACCCAGGAAACGTCGTAATGTAACTGAACACTTGTTGAAAGCGGCGTAAACAAACAAAGAACAAAGGGACTCTTCTTGCCTGCTCCTTTGCTAGTATATAAATATATCATTATTGGTCACATGAGGGTCTTACTAATATGTTAATCAGTCACTGATAAAATAATGGAAACGTGACCCTACATACACGTGAATAATCTGTGGCTGCTTAATGGGCTATCAGCAGTATATGTGGAAAAGCAGCCGGTTGCTTGGAAAGACTTGTATCGAGGACTGAAGGAGACAGTCAGGAAGCACAAGAGTAGGTGACCTGGTCGCCGTGACATGATTGAAAAATTGTTGAAAACTGCGTTAAATCGATCAACTTACCCAATTCCGTTATATTCTTCAACCTAGGTAAAAGTACTTGAAAATCTGTATTGGCATGTCTAAATTTGCTGTCATCCTGGAGGGCCTTTGAATGGCACACATCCTTGTCTAGTACTGGTTTGTTTACTCAGGAATCACGAATAAGTGAAGCGTCGCCGTCATATAATTGAAATAATCTTGAAACGGCGTTAAGCCCCATCAAATCAATCACAGCTAGGTACTTGTCAGTTTGGAAATGATCACGTAAAAGTTCTGTCGTATTAACCTAAGTAAAATACTGGTGTGAAAAAAACGATAAAACAAATAAAACGCTTTTACGGAAATATTTACTTTCCACATTGTGAAATGTTGTAAAAATCGATAAACCACTCGACGACGTGTCCTTTTGAATCAATACGTTAATTGATAACACTGCCAGGTACCATCTGTGCACACATGGGCACTGGAGTTCATTATTTAGCTCACCAGTCACCTGAGCACAGGCACTGGAGGTTATTAGATATGAGATATACTCCAGGGTGTGTGAGATATATACACCCGACTTTTTCATTGATCTTTATCAGACGATTGGCATACGTCAATGTGAGCTACGTCATTCGTATTTTATATTAATCATTAGGCTTAAAATACGGTTCATTTGAATACCCACAACCTCCGGTTTGGTTGAGTCAAAGCATACATAAAAGTGAGGAAAGACCAGTTTACTCCTCCTTATGTGCGGTTCGACTTCACCACATTTCAACATGCGTGTACACGATGGTATTTGATTGACTGTTTGGACTTGTTTAGCGCCAACAATTTATAACGGTGACAGTCAATGTCTGACATATTATGTATGCCAAGGTCCACCGTACTGTTTCATGTCCTATATAAATGACCTTTGACGAGGAAATATTATAAACGTGTCTGTACACCCTTTTCGACAGTATTAAACTGGGACCATAAACAGCAAACCTGCAGCGGATGATTTAGTAAACATGTTGGCAAAAATGCAGGAAATTTCTGTAAATGAAAGTATAACTATTTTAAAAATAGAGTTGAAAACATTGTGGCAAAAAGAGAAATTGCACGTTTTGAGCAATTTCTTCTTTTGCCACACAGTTTTTGAAAGTCATCTGCTGCAGATGCGTCACAATGCGTCTGCATGTTGGAAAGGGTAAACTGTGTCCATATACAGCGAACTTTCAGCGGACGATTTTGAAAACATTGTGGCAAAATGTGTAAGAATGAAATACATGTATATATATAAGCGTCAAAATGCTCCTGCATATGGATTTCCCCTGCAAATGGGTTGCCCCTGCAAATGGGTTGACCCTGCAAATGAGTTTCCCCTGCAAATAAGTTGCCCCTGCAAATGGGTTTCCCCTGCAAATGAGTTGCCCCTGCAAATGGGTTGCCCCTGCAACTGGATTGCCCCTGCAAATGAGTTGCCCCTCCAAATGGGTTGCCCCTACAAATGGATTGCCCATGCAAATGGGTTGCCCCTTTCCTACATTCAACACATATGCAGCAGACGACTTTCAAAACATCTATGCAAAATTATGGAAGTTGAACTTTTCAATTCAACTTTTTCCAGAATTATACGTTCGTGCAGTGGTAGAGCGTCGGAATCTCGTACCATAGTTCCCGGTTCGAATCCTGTGTTAAGCGTGTTCTGCCTTTCGTTTTTGTTTTGTTTTTCACGCAAACGGGGATAGTATTGGTTATGTCACCAGCAAGCAGACATCGAACGTGATTTATATGAGCTTAGAGCCTGTTTCGCAATCGGTGTAAAAGCCTTTAAGGAATAAGTTTAAACTAAAAAAACATTAATTCGACATAGAGAAGAGGGTTCGACATAATACTGATTGTTTTTTTACAGGTAACATTTTAGTGAAGAAGTGCATTGTTGTTGTAAACATTTGGTAATCACATGGGTACATGTAGGTGAAATGTCCGCCATGATATCAATTGAAATAATGTTATTTGGTACTCACATGGGTACATGTAGGTGAAATGCCCGCCGTAATATCAATTAAAATAATGTTATTTGGTAATCACATGGTTACATGTAGGTGAAATGTCCGCCGTAATATCAATTGCAATAATGTTATTTGGTAATCACGTGGGTACATGTAGGTGAAATGCCCGCCGTAAATTAATTAAAATAATGTTATTTGGTAATCACATGGTTACATGTAGGTGAAAAGTCCGCCATGATATCAATTGAAATAATGCTATTTGGTAATCACATGGGTACATGTAGGTGAAATGCCCGCCGTAATATCAATTAAAATAATGTTATTTGGTAATCACATGGTTACATGTAGGTGAAAAGTCCGCCATGATATCAATTGAAATAAAGTTATTTGGTAATCACATGGTTACATGTAGGTGAAATGTCCGCCGTAATATCAATTAAAATAATGTTATTTGGTAATCACATGGTTACATGTAGGTGAAAAGTCCGCCATGATATCAATTGAAATAATGTTAAAACGGTGTTAAACTCGAATCAATGAAACAAAACTAATTACAAATTATATCTTACAGAAATGCCCCAGAAGATGATGCCGTGCCTGGAGATAGACGGGAAAAAACATTGCCAGAGCGGCGCACTACTCCGGTTCCTCGGGAGACAGTACAGTAAGACACCTTATTGTCGGCATTTGTACCCAAAGCCGCTACTTTAGCCCTTGCAAACATTGTCCGTGAAGTGTTGTGTGTGGAGTACTTGTGTACCAAGAATTTACTTTTTAGCTCGACTTTTGAACAAACGAGAGCTATTGTCATGACCCTGGCGTTGTCGTCGTCCGGTGGTGGCGGCGGCGTGGTCGTCCGGTTAAGGTTTTTTGTTCTGCTCAGCTTGTTTTCTGTTTTCTATCAGTCGAGCGTCTGTGCCGTACGCGGTGCTCTTGTTATTATATATACCTAGTATAACTTAAAAGACAGTAGAATCACGCTCCACTGCTGCATTTTGAATGACATGACATTCTTTCAATGACGTTACACCATATCTCATTGATGTCTGATTAAACATTTTGTACCATATACCGAATTTTAATCCGTCGTGTTTTGGTTTTAGTGCCTGACAATCTTCATGTATTTACGCCTTGCAGATTTCAAGTTTTCAAGTATGATAAACATTGCAGAGCTCTAGATAAGGGGACATTTTCATGTTCTAAAATCCTTATTTGACACGTAAAACCTATGTTGTAGGTACACATTCAAATCGTCTCACCGAGACGATTTTTTTGAGTACCCACAACATAGTGGTTTTTTTAATTATAAGAGAGATATTGTGGGGAAAATACCAGTTTACTCCTCCCTATCATCGAAACAAACACGTAGCCTCTCTTCTTTTCCAGATCTCTACGGAAAAACTAACCTTGAGGCTTTGGTTATCGACGAGATCGCTGAAAGCTTTGTTGACATGACCAAAGGTCTCGGAGTCTTCTTTTCAGAAACAGATAAGGATAAGAAGGTTGTTACTCATTTGATATCCTCTCGCACAAGCAGACGCATTTTGACATAGTCGTACACATTAAAAAACAACAGATGTTTTTTTTTTTTTCTTTTTTTTTCTTTTTTTTATTTCAGTTTTTTGTTCAATATGCCACATTGACGGTGTAAACCACTGTTGGCGTCACTTGCCTGCGACATATTGAGCCATAGGCAGTAACAAAGTAGAAGTAGAAGTGTAGCAGACGACTTTTGGAAACAGTGTGACATTTATTTGCTTTCATCTGTAGAGATTTACCGTATCTTTCTGTCCTAACCTTTTCCCACCTGCAGACACATTTTGACGCAATAGCAGCAGATGACTTTTGAAAACATTGTTGCTAAAGGTGAAATTGCTCATGGTGAGCAATTTCTCCTTCGGCCACAATGTTTTCAACTTTATTTGACAAAATCAAGCTTTCTTGTATGGACATTTTTCAGGAATGGGAAATTACAAATACCCAGAAAATTGCATTTTTGGACTAAAGGTAATCGTAAATTACAAATAAGTTGATAACGTGTAGGCAGTTAAGGTACTGCGCAGACACGCATAAACCTTCACTGTGCGCATGCGTAACCAGAACCATTTTCCGCCTGCTTTGGTTCTCTTAGTTTTATTAATGGATACGAGGCATGTCTTGCGGTTTGGGGTCAAAGTGCATCTGCGTACAGTGCAGGTATTATGCATGATCACAGTCTCATCAGAGCCTCCACTCTCCGCTTACATTGACTATATACCTAACTGTAGATTCTTACAAACACAAACTAGAAGCGTAGCCCAAGAAGTTATGTGCCAATGTTGTAATGCTAAATCAGGGATTCAATTATATAAACTTTATAAAGGCAAAAGGGTCTCGCCTCAAGTTCTTTCAAGTTAGGAAAGGCCATTCCCTAAATTTTAAATTACACATTTAAAATGTCGTCTATATTACAATAAATGTATATGTTTAAGCCGTTTTAGCTCGACTTTTGAAAAAAACGAGAGCTATCGTCATGACCCTGTCGTCGTCGTCGGCGGCGGCGGCGGCGGCGTGGTCGTCCGGTTAAGGTTTTTTGTTCAGCTCACCTTTGTTTCTGTTTTCTATCAGTCGAGCGTCTGTGCCGTACGCGGTGCTCTTGTTATGTTTTGAAGACATTCATTCCGGTGTGTTGACAATTACTCGAATTACACGAACATGGTCAAGATGATTAATTTCTGATCTACAATGATGTCAAATGCTTTAAATAGTGTTTACCTGTAGCAAAATCTCAAATCTCAAATTTTTATAGATTAATTTTATATATATATGTAACACAAACGTTTTTTTAATCTCAAGAACTTATAATCACGCTTAGCTATTTCCCACATTCAGACGCATTTTGAAGCATCAGCACCATTTCTCATTATGTCACAATGTTTCCAAGTCTTTTTAGCTCGACTATTCGAAGAATATGAGAGCTATACTACTCACCCTGGCGTCGGCGTCGGCGTCGGCGTCCACGTCACACCTTAGTTAAGGTTTTGCTTGCAAGTACTTAAATACTACATGTATTGCTTTGAAACACACCTATGTAGATTATCAAGGTAGATAACGCTATCCTGCATTTTATGCAAGTTATGATATTTTTTACTTAGAAATTCTGGTTAAAGTTTTGCGTGCAACTAAATTAATAGTCCATATCTCAGTATTAACTTGATGCATTGCATTGAAGCTTTCTGCTACCCTACCCAACTATCACACCTGTATATATTGTTAAGTTATATAACTTTTTTACTTATAAATTCTGGTTAAAGTTTTGAGTGCAACTAAATTAAGAGTCCATATCTCAGTATTTACTTGATGCATTGCGTTGAAACTTTATACAACCCTACCCAACTATCACCCTTATTTAGATTATCAAGTGAATAACTCTTTCCTGCATTTTATGCAAGTTATGGCCCTTTTTCTACTTGGAAATTCTGGATAAAGTTTTGCGTGCAACTACATTAAGAGACCATCTCTTAGTAACTACTTGATGCATTGCATTGATACTTTATACAACCCTTTCCAACCATCACACCTATGTAAACAATCAAGTATGATAACTCTATCCAGTATATTTTGCAATGTATAGCCCTTTTTTAACGAGAAATTTGGTTTAAGTTTGTTAGCACGCAGCTACATTAAAAGTCGATATCCTAGTATTAACTTGAAGTTTATACAACACTTCCCAACTATCACACCTATGTTGATTTTCAAGTTAAATAACTCTATCCTGCATTTTATGCAAGTTATGGCCTTTTTTGGACTTATAAATTCTGTTTAAAATTAAAGTATGCAACTACATTAAGATACCATATCTTAGTTACTACTTGATGCATTGCATTGGAACATTTTACAGCCCTTCCCAACCATCACACCTATGTAAACAATCAAGTCCGATAACTCTATCTAGCATTTTATGTAAGTTATGGCCTTTTTTGGACTTATAAATTCTGTTTAAAGTTTTGCATGCAACTACATTAAGATACCATATCTTAGTAACTACTTGATGCATTGCATTGACACATTTTACAGCCCTTCCCAACCATCACACCTATGTAAACAATCAAGTCCGATAACTCTATCTAGCATTTTATGCAAGTTATGGTCATTTTTGGACTTATAAATTCTGGTTAAAGTTTTGCAACTACATTTAGAGTGTAATCTCAGTAACAACTTGAAGCATTGTATTGGAACTTTATACAGCCTTTCCCAATTTCACAACTATATACGCAACCAATTAAGATAACTCATATCCTGCATATGGTGCAAATTGTTGCCCCTTTTTTTACTTAGAAATTATGGTTTAAGGTTTGCATGCAACTACATTAAAAGTCCATATCTTAGTAACTACTTATGAAAATAATGAAGTTAAATAACTCTATCCTGCATTTAATGCAAATTATCACCCTTTAATAAATTGTGGTTAATGTTTTGCATGCAACTACATTAGGGTCCATTGTCTCAGTAGCTTAAATAAGCGGTGGAATAGTCGAGCGCGCTGTCCTCCGACAACTCTTGATTTAATAATTGTACTTACTTGTTTTAAAATGTTCCACATTTTAGCACATATGTTTTCAAATTCGTCCGCTGCAAATTTATTGTTTATGGGAAAGGGTAAAATATTGAACCAATTGATATCTTTTAAAACAGGCAGAAGGGATGAAGAAGATTGTTGACGAAACCTTCCCCAAGTATGTTCCTCTTATGTGTAAACGACTAAAAGAAAATGGAACCGGTTTTCTTGTCGGTGATTCGGTAAGTAGACACGTGCATTTACACTTTAGTCAGCACTCAGGTCAGTACCGAAAGCGACATTGGGCTAGATAGTAAAATTATGTGGGCAGGTAGCCATTCGCTTCGGATGGGCATGTTGTAAAGTACAGTACTATTTGGGAGAAAGTTGGGAAATACATGATTATTAGAAAGAACCGCCATGCTATATTTGCAATACTGATGGAAACTTTACGCGTCCGAGTTTTTATTTGAGAACATTTGAAAAAAGTAAAACGCACAATACCTGGTTAAACTACTACAAATAGACTGATGCGGTCCATATGCTATTATAATAATAACCGAAATGTTATCGTATTGGAAATTTCGGGGGAATCCCGCACAGGCTCGTGTTACTATAAATAGCCTCTCTATTATTATACTATGTGAACAATATAATTGTTATCATACTATTTATAGTAACACGGTCCTTGGAGGGATTCCCCAAATGTTCTCATGCTAAAACATTACTGTCATTATTATTATAGCATATGGACAATCTAGAGAGACTGATTTGTTATTTACTAACGAGGAATTGTGTGATTTTATCCCCATTTCTCTCAAATGGAAACTCAGAAGACTGGTTAGATTAAATGTTTAAAAGTCGTGACCTCGATTTGTATCTCGGTCGTTGTTGTCCGTGAAAAAGACGGCTGTCACAACTTAGTGTATACTTTTCATGAAATGAGAAAAATGTTTTGATTGTTATACATGCAAGATTTCAAGATTCAAATATTTTATTTAAATATTTAGGCCACTTGCCCATAATATAAATATTACATATATAGTTTTGCCCCCACAAAAAACAATTATTTGTATTTACCTATAATTGTTATGTAACACAATATATACCATAGATCTAGTGTAGATAATGAACATACTAAACCGATGATAGAAGCTAAGGGAAATTGTTAAACATGGATAATTTGTTCTTAATGAGCACTTCTTCCTGTTTCACAAAGTTTCAGCTATTTCAGTTATTTTTGTTTATGCTTCTTTCATTAATAGTGCATAAACAATGTTATTTTGTCTAGATTTTAGAAAATTCAATATTCAAATATACAGGCCACCGGCCTCTAATATAAACAATAAATGTTTTTGCAACCCTCGCACATGTACATGCTTATATGTCAAAATGTTACAAGTGGTCGGATCGTTTTTGTAAGGCAAAACCAGTGCTTTGAACAATTCCGCCAATCAGCTGTCAGTAATGTAATAAATACAAATATTATCAATTCAATTCAATTCGTATGTTATTAGACTTGAACAACAGGTGTTTCTCGTCATTTCATATCTACATGCGTTACAAACTAGAGTATACAACAACAAATAACAAAAAGGAAAAAAAACAACACAAAGAAAAGAGAGAAAAGAAAATATGAAAACATGAGAAATAAATAAAAAATCTATATAGAACATGCGGATGATCATTTACATTAATATTTATTTTTAAGTTTATTTTCTTAGTTCAGAAGACTTCATGCAAAACCTAGCTAAATTATTTAATTATCATAAATAACTTTTAACATCATATTTCAGTTGACCATTGGGGATCTGATACTGTACCGAAATATGGATTTCTTGCGTGACTTTATCGGCGGAAGTGTTGAAGGCTACGATACATATTTGGGAAATGCTGAGCTGCTCAAGAAACATTTCGAAATGGTCGGAAACACACCTGCAATAAAGGCCTGGATAGCAAAGAGACCTGCTTCTACAATGTAAACAATTTGAATTAAAACAAATGGAGCAAAGTCCTTTTTACGACTGTGAACAAATGTGGGAACAAATTTAGTATTATTTATTTCTCTCTTAAACATTTACATTCAAAACGCTTAACCTGCTAATTTCCTAAAACTGGAATCACGGTCCTGTAGTTTGACAAGATCATGCATGTAGATTAACTAAATTGTGCAGGCTGATCTTAGTCTAGTCTATTTGCAATTATTGTTCAAAGTCATGTGTAGTAATATACAGATGGCATTGATTAACGTCACGTGATGTAGGCTAATGTTTTGATTGGACAATGCTGTTTTATGTTTGCTTTACTCATCATTGTTAACTATTTATAATAAATGATTTCGTCTGTCAATAGTGGTCTGTATGTATTGTTGAAAATTAATGATGGATAGATAGATAGATTTTATTCAGGAAAAAGGACAAGTTTTCCCAAAATACCACATACATGTATAGAGGATCTTACATGAATGCTTATTTGTTATTGTTTTTATGAAACGAGTCGACTGAAATAATATGACGCGAGGCTCTGCCGAGCGTCATATTCGTTTCATAAACACAATATCAAATAAGCACGAATGTAAGATTCTATTTATCACATAACACCATAAAAAGATTGTTATCAATCTTTAAATCGATCTTTCTTCGCCCTCAGATAAACAGTGATCGAAGTTCACCCCGAAGTTTTAATGCATACTTCCACTGTAAAAAGTAGTCCCTATCAATAGCCTTTTGATTTTATACAAAATTAGCAACAAGGCACTTATAACATTTCATTTATCGAGATTTATTCTCTTTAAAACAATATTTTTAATAAATGCCGAAATTCAGAACAATTGTAAACAATATGCTGTCATTTAAAGTGACGTCACACTGGAGTGACGTAACATACGTGCTGTGAGTCGGCTATAAATTTATGTAACTAGTGACATATGATATTTATGTCACTGCTTTATGTCACTCCTGGAGTGTAAGTTATGTGATAAAACACGTTGGTTTTAACAAAGTCAAATGGAAACAAAATGATAATAAAAGTGTTCGGAAATAATCTAGAAAATTTATATATAATGTAAGGCAAACCAATATAACACACAAACAATAGACTGGCTGCAGCTAAAACATGTGAACCTTCGAATACATCGTTTTACTCGGAATTCATGCCTTGAACAGATAAGATCCTTCGAAAATGCCTAGAAACTGCTGCTGCGCTCTTTTCTTGACACCTCATTACTGGCTGGCATTTTCATCACAAATGTGTAACAGGTGCTGAACTCCGAAGGAGATCAAATAACACAGACAGTTTACTTTGTATGCATGAATTACATAAATGAAGTTAGCATGAATCGAGGAACCAATCAAACACGTTGATAAATCGAGTAATTACGAGTCATATATTTGGTCCCCAAGTTATCGATCACCTACTTTATAGCAAAGTGAACCTTTTTGTTGCTACATTCGTGAAACTAGTATCCTTATAATTAAACATTATAATTAAAAGATTTCTCCTTCGTGATCACGTAGATTTTGCAACGATTGATTGACAGAAAAAAATAATAATCATGAACGTATATGCATACTGATCTTCGTCTATAGTGTTCGCAAATGTATGTGAACCATGAAACGCTTGCTGAAGCCTCTGCAACAAACGACTTTTGAAAACATTGTTGCAAAAGATGGAACTGCTCATAATCGGCAATTTCTCAATTTGCCGCAATGCACTCTATGCACTAGTTATACATTGATCATAGAGAGTTTCCATATGTTCGTCTACTGTATATTTGTAGTACATGTTGGTTAAAGTGATGTCTAGTAGGAAATGATAATGGTGCTTGACCCTTCCTCACCTGCGGACGCATAGCAGCAGACGACTAATGAAAACAGTGTGGCCAAAGATGAAATTACTCATGATGAGCAATTTCCCCTTTGGCAACAATGTTTTCAACTTTATTTAACAATTAAGCTACCTTTTATGGAGATTTTTCAGGTTTTTGCTACATGTTTTCAAAGTCGTTTGCTGCACACTTGTTGTTTGTGGAAAAGGGTTAATATCACGGATTAAACTGACGACATTTGCACGTCGAGTAAATGTCATAATACGATGTATATACAATTAGCCTGGTAACCCTTTACCCAGATACAACAAATCTGCAGCGGCAGACTTTGAAATCATCTTGACAAAACCGCTCTATAAATGAAATGTTAATTGTTCATTTAAGTAGAAAATTTTGTGGCAAGAGTAGAAATTGCTCGTTTAGAGCAATTTCCCCTTTTGTCTCAATGTTTTCAAAAGTGGTCTTCTGCAGAATCGTCAGAAAGCGTCAATACGCAGGAAAGGGATAATAGCACTAAAATCGGTTACTGGTGGTAATTTGATCATATATCATATGCGAAGACGACTTTTGACCAACGTGTAGCAGTGATTGATTGGGGTTTAACATCGTTTTTAACAATCATTCAGTCATATCACGGCGGCCAGTTCACCTACCCATGCGTTTCCCTTTTGTTATCACACCAGTAATCCACACAACATTCTTTCCAAGCAACTGGCTGCTTTTCCACATAGACTATAAGCCCATTGTTGAAAGACGAATGACGCGTGTCACAATGTCTTTTGTCAAACGTCTGAAAGAATATTGGCCGAGCTGGGATTCGAACTCAAAATCCCTGGATTGACAGCCCCTCGTCGCCGACTGAGCTACCGATGCTCGGCAAACCCCAATAAACCAAACAACCGAAAAGTATACTTCAATTATTCCAGATGTTCTTATTATGAGCCGTCCCACGAGCAAACCAACATTGTGGTCTGCGTAATGTATCGATCCAGATCAGCCTGCGCAGTCCACGCAGGCTAATCCGGACCGATAAATTCCGTCTCAGGGGGATAGAGGTATAGAGTAATGATTCCTGAATCAGAAAATCCACATGAAGCGAAAAGTGTCTGTCCGGGTAAGTATGCGCGGACTGCGCAGGCTGATCTGGGTATATACTTTACGCAGAGACACAATGTTTGTTTTCTCGCGGGACGGCTCTTATATTCATTTGACTCGAAAATATTCAAACCTAACGACTAGAAAACAACCAACCAACATGTATGGCTATGTATGACTTATCAGTCTTTTCCTATATAAAGACGGTTTGTGACGCATCTGCTGCAGACGACCTTTGTAAAACGGTGTGGCAAAGAGAGAACGTTGTGGCCTATAATGAGCAATTTCTATTACCACAATGTTTCAACCTTATTAAATCAGTATATTTTTTCATTTATAGAGAGTTTCCACATGTTTGACTAAATGTTTTTAAAGGGACTGAATCCCATATGAGAAAAAAGCGAAAAAAAAAGAAAATTGTTAAAAATTGCTATTACCTTGATGTTTTTGCATGTAAGGCATTAAGATTTGCTGACTGATGTACTACAATATATGCACACTATTAATATTGCAGAGATTTTTCGTTATTTTGCATTATAAAATCTACTGGGTTAGTAACCCAGTAAATCTAAAAATATCGCTGTATATTTATCACGTTATCACTACAACCGAATTGACAATCTCCTTCCCAGAGTTGTTGTTCCTTATACTCATGCATACATTAATGTAATGAGTCGATAGTGTTAGAGAATGCCGAATTGAATCCACAAATTCAAATGAGCAAGAGAAAATTCCACGGTATTTTTAAACGGTCGTTTGTTCTATGTGGAAAGGAATTAACTTTGTTCAATAAGTCTGACCTCCATCCCTTAATTAACCCTTTCCCACTTACAACAACTGATCTGCATGAGACGACTTTGAAAACAGCCATATTAAAATATGAAATATCTCTTTAAATGCAATTATAATAGGCAAATAGAGTTAAAAACAATGTGGAAAAAAGGATGAAGTTGCTCTCATCATAAGCAATTTCACCTTTTGCCAGAACGTTTTCAAAATCGTCTGCTACTGAGGCGTCAGAAAGGGTTAGGTCATTATGTATCGATGTTGTCATATTTAAGCGCCTTAAGGAGCTAAGCTAGGTCAAGCCCTTGACATTATATTAATAATTCAATCCTACATAATAAGAATTAACCTGATATTCTCCTAGCATTACCCTTTCCCACTACGACTTTTGAAAACGTAATGATCAATCTTCCATTTTGCTTTTTCAAATCGTTTCAATATTTAAACGTGTACTTTCTATCACAGAAATTCTTCTATTTATTTCAAAATATTTTCAACTTCACCTGTTGCAGATTTCATGTATTGTGGTTACTCAAAAGAATCGTCTCAATGATTCCTATCTCTTATGTGTAGACGACTTTTGACTAACGTGTAGCAGTGATTGATTAGGGTTTAACACCGTTTTCACCAATTGTTCAGTCATATCACGGCGACCAGGTCACCTACTCATGCGTTTCCTGGCCTTTTCACACCGGTACTCGACATAACATACTTTCCAAGCAACTGGCTGCTTTTCCACATATGCCCATTGGTGAAAGACGAATGACGCATGTCACAGTGACTTATGTTAAACGTCGGACGAGCTGGGGCTAGAACTCACAACCCCTGGATTGACATCCCGCGTCGCTACCGTAGCAGACGACTTGACTTGTGGGGGTTCAAAATGAACACACCTTCCACCTCCTTCAATGTTTATTCAAACCTATCTACGGAATCCGCCATTGCCGAGTGATTACTGTCGGGTATTTGGAACCTGGCGTCCCGAGATCGATCTCAAGTCGAGGCGGTCATTGACATAGTACATTTCCTAGCCACTTACTGGTTTTGTTAACCCAGGGATCATTGACAAGGCACATTTCCTAGCCATGTACTGGTTTTGTTAACCCAGGGATCATTGACAAGTCACATTTCCTAGCCATGTATTGGTTTTGTTAACCCAGGGATCATTGACAAGGCACATTTCCTAGCCTTGTACTGGTTTTGTTAACCCAGGGATCATTGACAATGCACCTTTCCTAGCCATGTACTGGTTTTGTTAACCTAGGGACCATGAAGGCACATTTCCTAGCCATGTACTGGTTTTGTTAACCTAGGGACCATGAAGGCACATTTCCTAGCCATGTACTGGTTGTGTTAACCCAGGGATCATGAAGGCACATTTCCTAGCCATGTACCGGTTTTGTTAACCCAGGGATCATGAAGGCACATTTCCTAGCCATGTACTGGTTGTGTTAACCCAGGGATCATGAAGGCACATTTCCTAGCCATGTACCGGTTTTGTTAACCCAGGGATCATGAAGGCACATTTCCTAGCCATGTACTGGTTTTGTTAACCCAGGGATCATGAAGGCACATTTCATAGCCATGTACCGGTTTTGTTAACCCAGGGATCATGAAGGCACATATCCTAGTCACGTACTGGTTGTGTTAACCCAGGGATCATGAAGGCATATTTCCTAGCCACGTACCGGTTTTGTTAAGCCAGGGATCATGAAGGCATATTTCCTAGCCATGTACTGGTTTTGTTAAGCCAGGGATCATGAAGGCACATTTCCTAGCCATGTACCGGTTTTGTTAACCCAGGGATCATGAAGGCACATATCCTAGTCACGTACTGGTTGTGTTAACCCAGGGATCATGAAGGCATATTTCCTAGCCATGTACCGGTTTTGTTAAGCCAGGGATCACAAAGACATATTTCCTAGCCATGTACTGGTTTTGTTAACCCAGGGATCATGAAGGCACATTTCCTAGCCATGTACCGGTTTTGTTAACCCAGGGATCATGAAGGCACATATCCTAGTCACGTACTGGTTGTGTTAACCCAGGGATCATGAAGGCATATTTCCTAGCCATGTACCGGTTTTGTTAAGCCAGGGATCATGAAGACATATTTCCTAGCCATGTACTGGTTTTGTTAACCCAGGGATCATGAAGGCACATATCCTAGTCACGTACTGGTTGTGTTAACCCAGGGATCATGAAGGCACATTTCCTAGCCATGTACCGGTTTTGTTAACCCAGGGATCATGAAGGCACATATCCTAGTCACGTACTGGTTGTGTTAACCCAGGGATCATGAAGGCATATTTCCTAGCCATGTACCGGTTTTGTTAAGCCAGGGATCATGAAGGCACATTTCCTAGCCATGTACCGGTTTTGTTAACCCAGGGATCATGAAGGCACATATCCTAGTCACGTACTGGTTGTGTTAACCCAGGGATCATGAAGGCATATTTCCTAGCCATGTACCGGTTTTGTTAACCCAGGGATCATGAAGACATATTTCCTAGCCATGTACTGGTTTTGTTAACCCAGGGATCATGAAGGCACATATCCTAGCCATGTACTGGTTTGGTTAACCCAGGGATCATGAAGGCATGTTTCCTAGCCATGTACCGGTTTTGTTAACCCAGGGATCATGAAGGCACATATCCTAGCCATGTACTGGTTTTGTTAACCCAGGGATCATGAAGGCACATATCCTAGCCATGTACTGGTTTTGTTAACCCAGGGATCATAAAGGCATATTTCCTAGCCATGTACTGGTTTTGTTAACCCAGGGATCATGAAGGCACATATCCTAGCCATGTACTGGTTTTGTTAACCCAGGGATCATGAATGAAGTAAACTGTCGGCGTGATTAGACTGAAATATTGTTTAAAACGGTGTAAAACCCTAATAATTGATTGATTGAGGCTTTACGTCGTTTTCAACAATTTTTCAGTGATATCACGGCGGCCAGTTCACCTACTGGTGCGTTTCCTAGCTTTCTCACACCAGTTATCCACACAACATTCTTTCCAAGCAACTGGCTGCTTTTCCACATAGACTGTAAGCCCATTGGTGAAAGACAAATGACGCGTGTCACAATGTCTTTTGTCAAACGTCGGAAAGAATGTTGGCCGAGCTGGGATTCGAACTCAAAATCCCTGGATTGACAGCCCGTGTCGCCGACTGAGCTACCGATGCTCGGCAAACCCCAATAAACCAAACAACCGAAAACTTTACTTCAATTATTCCAGATGTTCTTATTATGAGCCTTCACACGAGAAAACCAACATTGTGGTGTCTGCGTAATGTATCGATCAGATCAGCCTGCGCAGTCCACGCAGGCTAATCCGTACCAACACATTCAGTCTCAGGGGTAAAGAGGCAAACGTAATGATTCCTGAAACAGAAAATCCAGAGCAGGCGAAAAGTATCTGTCCGGGTAAGCATGCGCGGACTGCGCATGCTGATCTGTGTAGATACTTTACGCAGAGTCAACAATGTTTGTTTTCTCACAGGATGGCTCTTATATTCATTTGACTATATTCAAACCTAACGACTAGAAACAACCAACCAACATGTATGGCTATGTATTACTAATCAGTCCTTTCCTACATCCTTTCTGACGCAGCTGCTGCAGACGACTTTTGTAAAACGTTGTAGCAAAGAGAGAAATTGCCTATAATGAGCAATTTCTATTACCACAATGTTTTCAACTTGATTAAATCAGTGTATTTTTTTTCATTTGTAGAGAGTTCTCAAATTTTTGACTAAATGTTTTTAAAGTAATTTGTTCTTTGTGGAAAAGAGTTAACTTTGTTCAATTAGACTCACGCAATCCCTTCATTAACACTTTCCCACTTACGATAAAGCAAATAGAGTTAAAAACATTGTGGAAAAAGGTGAAGTTGCTCATCATTAGAAATTTCTCCATTTGCCACAATGGTTTCAGAAGTCGTCTGCTGTTGAGGCGCCAGAAAGCGTCTATATGTGGGAAAGGGTTACGTATTGTCATATGTAAGCACCTTCAGGAGCTAAGCTAGGTCAAGCCCTTGACATTATATTAATAATTCAATCCTACATAATGAGAATTAACCTGATATTCTCCTAGCATAACCATTACCCACTTACAGACGCTTTCTAACGCCTCTGCAGCAGACGACTCTTTAAAACATAATGATCAATTTTCCATTTTGCCTTTTTAACTCTTTTCAAAAGTTAAACGTGTACTTTCTTTCACAGAAATTCCCCTATTTATTTCAAGATGGACCCCCCCCCCCCCCCCCACACACACCTTTAACCCTTTCCCTTATATAGACGCTTTCTGACGCCTCTGCAGCAGACGGCTTTTTGAAAACATAGTGACAAAAGAATAAATTGCTCAAAACAAGCAAATTCTCCTTTTGCCACAGAGTTTTCCACTCTAAGTCATAGGTTATCCATACAATTATAGAGTTTCTATTTTTCGACAAAATATGTTCAAAGTCGTCTTCTGCTTAATTGTCGTATGAGGGAAAGGGTTAAGACATCCGAAAACACAAAATAGTCCTGCAATATATACAAATTAATACACATAAATGAAATAGGAATGCTGAAACTGAAAGCAATTTAAAATAGAAAGCTTATCATCTCAACGACTCAGTCCAGAAGAAGTGCTACTTCAACATGTGAAAAGTGACTAAATCCGTTGTGGTATTAGACCATGCCTTGACACTTTAACATAATGGATTTCCGTACCGGTGTGTTTACTCTTGGATAATAGAGATGTGTCGAACTATAGCTGTCATATCTAATCTCTTTAGTAAATACACTTTTCTGTGCGTAATGATTTTACAAGCAGTAGGGCTCATCTTGAAAAAAAAACCATCATAAAACAAATATTAATTTTTCGACGTGCCAAACATTTTTAGTTCGTTTGCTATTCGAAGAAGAAAACGTCGGGGTTTTATGATACCCTAAGCGTCGTCGTCAGCGTCTGCGTCTGCGTAGTCACACACAACTTTAAACTTACTTCATAACTCATAAACCGTTCAACATATTCAAATGAAACTTGGTGCATAGGAACAATACGCATGTCTATACCAAGTCGTTTTTTGTCTAGGGTTTTAAAAGATTTTGGAAAAGGAGACTTACTGAATGAACATTTCGAGCGATACATGTTTAATGTTTGCTAAAATCGTCTTGTAAACATACGTTAAAGAGCATCCGTATTAACGACAGTGTATACCCTTTTCCGCTTGTAGACACGTTCTGACCGAGGTACAGCGGACAGTTTATGAAAACAAAAGGATTTGTTTTAATGGGGTTTACGCCGCTTGCAACATTATTTCAGTTATATCACGGCGACTGTTCACTTATTCATGATCCCTGGGTAAACAAACCAATACTAGGCTAGAAAATGTGCCTTTCCCAAGGGCACTCTACCATGACCGTCGTGCCGCGACAGGGGACCAAAACCGGGATACCCGGTTTCAAATCCCCGACGCTAACCACTCGACCAAGGCTGATTCCATAACGAGCCGCAATTTCTTCGCTTTGCCACAATGCAATTTGAATCTATTCAGTAATAATACTTTCGTTCGTAGAGATTTACAATATGTGTGCCTAGATGTTTTTACAAACGTCTGCTGCAGACTTGTTATTTGTGAAAATGGGATAATCAAATACGCCGCACAAGTTGCTTCAAATGTGTTTGTACAAATACATGACGCGTAGGAAATATCCGGACCTGACACCAAAACTATGTGTTCGTTTTCTGCCGTTGTTTACCCTCGCACTCGGCTATATAGCCATTTGGCGAGCACCAAAACAATAACAAAGTAAGCTCTATATATACTCAGCGTTCGTGCTCAAGTATATGATTGGTCAGAAGCAAATTCATTCGGCCTTATTTGGATAGACTGTGCTTAAATATCGAAATCCTATTGGTGGCATTCGCTCAAGAGCTCCTTTACTTCTGAGCCGTCCCCGCGAAAAACCAACATTATGGCCTCTGCGTAATGTATCGAGCCAAATCAGCCTGCGCAGTCCGCGCAGACTGATCCGAGCCTACACATTCCGTCTCAGGGGAAAAGAGATATAGCGAAATGATTCCTGAAATAGAAAAAATCCACAGGAGGCGAAAAGTGTATATTCGGGTAAGCCTGCGCGGCATGCTTATGCTGATCCGGGTCGATACTTCACGCAGAGTCCACAATGTTGGTTTTATCGCGGGATGGCTCGTTTATTCTTATTTGTTTGAATGGTGTTTAACGCCGTAATCAACAATAAACGGCGTTCCTTACGATATTTAGCGGTTATACCGATGTAGCGTGAAATTATAGAGACCGTGAAAAACACGAGATCAACCGGAAGTCTCGCGAATTTCACACTACGTCGTAGGGAATAAAAGATTTATACAGAGTCGGCCGGATTTTGATAGACTTTGCTCAAATATTGACATCGCATTGGTGGAATTCACTAAAGAGAGCCGTTACATTTATCTTTATTTTTGTTGAATCCGCAATCAACACTATTTCAGCAGAGCCCCGGTAGTTCAGTCTGTAGTGACGCGGGCTGTCAATCAAAGGGTTGTGAGTTCGATTCCTAGATCGGCCATCCATATTTCCGACGTTTGACAAAGGTCAATGTGACAAGCGTCATTCGTCTTTCACCAATTGGCTTACAGTCTATGTGGAAAAGCAGCCAGGTGCTTAGAAAGTATGTTGTGTAGATTACTGGTGTGAGAAAGCTAGGAAACACATGAGTAGGTGAACTGATATGACTGATTTTTTTTTGAAAACGGCATTAAGCCCCAATCAATCAACAATATTTAAAATATCAAACGGCATTCCTTAGATCATTTACAACATCAGTCGATATGCGATCCCCACAACCCTGAGCGCCAAGGGAGGGCAGTCATTTCTACCAATTTGTTAAGTATTTGATATGAACTGATCGGGGATCGAATCCTGGTCTCCCACTCTCAAGTCGGACGCACTTATTACTCAACTACACTTTCTACACTAAATTAAACTCTTTCAGAGCCTAATAGTTTATAGTAGACTCTTCCATGTTCAGTAACTGGCGTCTTCATTTATCATATGATAAGAGTTTTCGAATATTCTGATAACTAAAGAGCAAACAATGCAATTGGAAACAATGGTATACAATTGATCAAAAGAAATATGGATTATGACAATACTTTTATTTAATTAAAGGCCTGCGGCCTACACAAAGTACATATTAAACAATTACAAAACGGCATTTAGTTTAGTCATACTTGTAAGACTTATCATTTTGCCCCACATTCTAAGACCTGGATTTTCTAAGCTATACAACTGGAAATCCAGAATGTAATTTTTGCGAAAGTAAGTATTGTTGGAAAAGGAGAATAAGCATTACAGGAACTTCACACATTGCCACCGCAAACTCTAAATGCTTGGGTTATATATATGAAAAGCACTCTGCAAAATAAAAACACCGTAAATCGTTCGCAACCACTTTAAATCCAAATCAGCCAGCGTATTTGCTAGGAAGCTACAAACAAATATTGCTTGGGTTGTTTTCTGTGCGTGTGGTGGGTTTTTTCCTCAAAATGATAAGAAAGATTAAGATGTCCTTAGCAGTCTTTCATACATATATAAATTCTACAAACAGTCGTTTGAGCACACTCAATGTTTGTTCATCTCTTATCTTTAACCTGTTCCCTCATACATATGTATTTTGAACCTCAACATTAGACGACTTTTGAAACCATTGTTAAAAAAGGAGAAATTGTTCCTTATGAGTAAGTACCCTTGTACCACAATGTTTTCAACAATACTTATATGTGCATTGATAGAGTTGTCCATATTTCTTCCGAAATAGTTCTTTAAACGTCTGCCACAAATGTGTTGTAAGCAAGTAAGTAAGTACATGTAAGTACGTAAGTAAATTGTTTATTATTATGACATGTGTTTACAATTTATAATATACATTCCTAATTTAACATTAATTATGTGTTATAGTTCACCCGACTTGGCGTGTTGTCAGCGCCGGTCTGCGTCGTCTGCGTAGTCACACAACTTTAAACTCAAAACCAGTTCAACATTTTGAAATGAAACTTGGTGCACATTTTTTCTAGAAACAATACGCATGCCTATACCAAGTCATATAATTCTGGCTTTAATAATTATTCAGTTATGTCACTTGTTCGATTTAGAAAAAAAGCAGACGAGCGTTGGTGTTCGCTCCGCGGCGCTCTTGTTTTGAACATTGCGCCGTCTTCTTTTTAAAAAATACAAATATTGGTTGTCATGTTTCGTTTTGTCGTCTGCTTGCAAAGAAATAAATGTTGATAGGAAATTTGGAAGCCTATGTTGCAAAAGGAACAATTCGAGCTATACATGTTCAATGTTTGCTAACATCGTCTAGTAAAGAGATGACAAAGATCATCTGCATTAAGGAGAGCGTAAACCCTTTCCCACTTTATGACCGAGGTACAACAGACAATTTATGAAAACATTGTTGGAAAAAGAGAACTGTTCATAATGAGCAGTAATTTCTCCTTTTTGCCACAATGCTTTTTAACTATATTCAGTAATAATACTTTCATTCGTAAAGATTTACAATATGTGTCCCCTAGATGTTTTGACAACTTGTTGTATAAGTCAAAGTGTCATCTATAGTTTTGAAGAACTTGTTCAATCCATCAATTACATTTAAGTCTTTAATGTACAACATCTTTCTTGATGCATCAATCTTATGTTTTATAGTTCTAAGAATATATCATTATTGTCAACTAATGTCATTACTAAGTATTCTGTCGCTGTAATTCTACTCATGAATATGGCGTAAAGAAACAAGAGACACATAGACAACATTTAGGTGAATCAAGAGCTTGAACACACTTGTACACAGATTATCAGTTTGTTACATCAATCTTTATTGTAATAGTTCTAAGAATATTTCGTTATTGCCAACAAGGGGTCGCTTTGATTTAACCAATGAAAATTGCGTAAAAGAAACAAGAAATACATAGATAACTTTTAGATTTATCAAGAGCTTGAACAAACTTGTTAAACGAATATCAATTAACCTTGACCTATGTTATCCCTTTTAATAAAAACACTTCACGATTATCTAGTTTAAACCTTTCCCACTTATAGACGCACGTTGACGTATCTGCAACAGACGACATTTGAAACATTGTGGAAAAACGGAGAAATTATTTATCATGACCAATTTCTCTATTTAGCCACAATGATTTCAACTTTATCAAATAATGGGAGACATCGGTCAGTTATCTCCCTTTAATACTCTCTACATCTAGCTAGGTCCTATCATTTGGTTTCCTCTGTTTTTATCATTGGATTCTTTGCACTGGATGGTGCACTTATAATTGCATTGTCTTGGCCAACTGTTATTACGAAAAAAAAACATGACTGGGTTTTTTCGCTTATAGTTAACAGGTGTGAGATTTTTTTTTTTTTTTTTTTTTTTTCAATAACCCATGAAGCTTTCTGAAATGAAACTGAAAAAAAAATCCATGGGGGCCGCCATTTTGGATATGTATAAAAGGCAGACGTAAAACACAGATTGAAAATTATTGTCGTCTTTTTAATCATTTTTTTTTTAAATCGGTATTTTGGGTATGTATAAAATGAGCAGAAAAACACGGATTGAAAATTATTGTCGTCTTTTTAATCATTTTTTTTAAATCGGTATTTTGGGTATGTATAAAATGAGCGGAAAAACACGGATTGAAAATTATTGTCGTCTTTTTATGTGGGAATTAACATTTGTACGAAAAGTTAAAACTAAATGGAAATCTGTAAGAAATATGTTTTCCCGTTCGTAAAAAAACCGAGAGCATAAGTCTTCTACGCCCGAACCTAAATTTTGACTGTATCGTAGCCAAAGAAGGACGTGACGTCATTTCCGTTACACTTCATCTTAACGTAATGTCAATGGAGCGACGGCGTTTCCCGCAAAAAAAGTGGTATCAACCTGAAAGACCCCAAATTCCTATACATGAGCTATTGCCACACTCATTCAAAGTATAATTATTTATCAAACATTGTGGCAAAAGTTTAACTTTCTGATAAGGAGCAATTGTTCTTTTGGTGACAATCTTTTCCTAAATCGTCTGTTGCATAGGCCTCAGAAACTGTCTCTAATAGGGAAAGGGTTTAGCAGAAATGTGACCCCTTACATAATTTGTTCCAGTCATATTGACTGGTTGAAAAAGGTAGTCGCCAGATGGCATCAGAAAAGGGCTGATCTATTTGCTTCTTTACCATAATGCAGGTGATCGATTAAGGATCATCTTGGCCCTCATGTTTTAACCTCGTTCATTATAAATGTATTCCTTGATTTTCTGAAAGTTTTTACTTTATTATTTTCTGTTCGTAATAATAGACGACAGCAATACGAATTCAAAATATGTTTTGATAATGCAAGAAACATGACATTAACATTATTATTGTCTAGTCAATTACTTATAAATCCTTTTTGTATGGCCAAAGTATGTTCTTTAATTTTTGTTTATAATTATCTTGCGTTTTTTCGTAAATAGGTAGCACCTATAGATATATTAGATTGATTAGTAATTCCACATTTGTTTTCTTTAAAAACTGCTATGTAAATTTTCTATTTTGAATCATCACACAAAGGGTTCCAACTTAAAGGACCTACCAACTATTTGGTCTTCCTAGGTCTTTATCTGACAAGGGACAAAATATAATTATCACTAATGTCCCTCATTGTACTTTCATTTACTTTAGAAAGTTTCACATTTTTATCTAGATGTTTGAAATGTTGTCTGCTGCAGATTTGTTATTTGTGAAAAAGGGATAATCAAATATGCAGCACCAGTTGCTTCAAATGTGTTTATCCGGACCTGGCACCGTTGTTTACCCTTGCACTCGGCTATATAAGCCATTTGGCGAGCACCAAAACTATAACAAAGTTAGCTCTATATATACTCAGCGTTCATGCTCAAGTATCTGACTGGTCAGAAGATAATTTATTCGGCCTTATATGAATAGACTGTGCTTAAATATTGCACTCAGTTAAATATAGCCCTTTGGCGAGCACCAAAACTATGTGTTCGTTTTCAGCCGTTGTTTACCCTCGCACTCAGTTATATAGCCATTTTGCGAACACCAAAACTATGTGTTCGTTTTCTGCCGTTGTTTACCCTCGCACTCGCCTATATAGCCATTTGGCGAGCATCAAAGATATGTGTTCGTTTTCTGCCGTTGTGTACCCTCGCACTCGGCTATATAGCCATTTGGCGAGCATCAAAACTATGTGTTCGTTTTCTGCCGTTGTGTACCCTCGTACTCGGCTATATATAGCCATTTGGCGAGCATCAAAACTATGTGTTCGTTTTCTGCCGTTGTGTACCCTTGCACTCGGCTATATAAGCCATTTGGCGAGCACCAAAACTATAACAAAGTTAGCTCTATATATACTCAGCGTTTATGCTCAAGTATCTGACTGGTCAGAAGAATATTTATTTGGCCTTATATGGATAGACTGTGCTTAAATATTGCACTCAGTTAAATATAGCCCTTTGGCGAGCACCAAAACTATGTGTTCGTTTTCTGCCGTTGTTTACCCTCGCACTCAGTTATATAGCCATTTTGCGAACACCAAAACTATGTGTTCGTTTTCTGCCGTTGTTTACCCTCGCACTCGCCTATATAGCCATTTGGCGAGCATCAAAAATATGTGTTCGTTTTCTGCCGTTGTGTACCCTCGCACTCGGCTTTATAGCCATTTGGCGAGCATCAAAACTATGTGTTCGTTTTCTGCCGTTGTGTACCCTCGCACTCGGCTATATAGCCATTTGGCGAGCATCAAAACTATGTGTTCGTTTTCTGCCGTTGTGTACCCTCGCACTCGGCCATATAGCCATTTGGCGAGCCCCAGAACTATAACAAAGTAAGCTCTATATATACTCAGCATTTGTGCTCAAGTATCTGATTGGTCAGAAGCAAATTCATCCTTAAAATTGGCTAATTGGAAATCTTATTTGGAACTTGGAGCAATGAGTTCATATCTGAGAACAGAGAACGCCTTTAGAGATGTCTAAACTCGGGGCCTACATACATATTCCATATTTTAATATTGCCGTTTTCAAAGTCGTCTGTTGCAGATCAGTTTTTGTAAGTGCGAAAGTGTTAATTAAGGGATGGCGATCAGACTAATTGAACACAGTTTTCTCTTTTCCTCAGTCGGTAGCGACACGGGCTGTCAATCTAGGGATTTTGAGTTCGAATCCCAGCTCGGCTAACATTCTTTCCGACGATTGACAAAAGTCATTGTGACAAGCGTCATTCGTCTTTCACCAGTGGGCTTACAGTCTATGTGGAAAAGCAGCCAGTTGCTTGGAAAGAATGTTGTGTGGATTACTGGTGTGAGAAAGCTAGGAAACGCACGAGTAGGTGAACTGGCCGCCGTGATATCACTGAACAATTGTTGAAAACGACGTTAATCCCCAATCAATCAATCAATCAATCAATCAATTATTAGGGTTTTTACACCGTTTTAAACAATATTTCAGTTGTATCAAGCCGGCAGTTTACTTCATTCATGATCCATGGGTCAACAAAACCAGTACATGGCTAGGAAATGTGCCTTCGTGATCCCTGGGTTAACAAAACCAGTACATGGCTCGGAAATATGCCTTGTCAATGAGCACTCACGTCAACAGTTTACTTCGTTCATGATCCATGGGTCAACAAAACCAGTACAGGGCTAGGAAATGTGCCTTGTTAATGAGCACTCACGCCAACAGTTTACTTCATTCATGATCCATGGGTCAACAAAACCAGTACATTGCTAGGAAATGTGCCTTGTCAATGAGCATTCACGCCAACAGTTTACTTCATTCATGATCCATGGGTCAACAAAACCAGTACATTGCTAGGAAATGTGCCTTGTCAATGAGCATTCACGCCAACAGTTGACTTCATTCATGATCCATGGGTCAACAAAATCAGTACATGGCTAGGAAATGTGCCTTGTCAATGAGCACACACGCCAACAGTTGACTTCGTTCATGATCCATGGGTCAACAAAACCAGTACATGGCTAGGAAATGAGTATTGCCAATGAGCACTCACGCCAACAGTTTACTTCATTCATGATCCATGGGTCAACAAAATCAGTACATGGCTAGGAAATGTGTATTGTCAATGAGCACTCACGCCAATATTTGACTTCATTCATGATCCTTTGGTCAACAAAACCAGTACATGGCTAGGAAATGTGCCTTTTCAATGAACACTCACGCCAACAGTTTACCTCATTCATGATCCATGGGTCAACAAAATCAGTACATGGCTAGGAAATGTGCCTTGTCAATGAGCACTCACGCAAACAGTTGACTTCATTCATGATCCTTTGGTCAACAAAACCAGTACATGGCTAGGAAATGTGCCTTGTTAATAAGCACTCACGCCAACAGTTGACTTCATTCATGATCCATGGGTCAACAAAACCAGTACATAGATAGGAAATGTGCCTTGTCAATGAGCACTCACGCCAACAGTTTACTTCATTCATGATCCATGGGTCAACAAATCCAGTACATGGCTAGGAAATGTGTATTGTCTATTAGCACTCACGCCAACAGTTGACTTAATTCATGATCCATGGGTCAACAAAACCAGTAAATTGCTAGGAAATGTGCCTTGTCAATGAGCACTCACGCCAACAGTTGACTTCATTCATGATCCATGGGTCAACAAAACCAGTAAATTGCTAGGAAATGTGCCTTGTCAATGAGCACTCACGCCAACAGTTTACTTAATTCATGATCCATGGGTCAACAAAACCAGTAAATTGCTAGGAAATGTGCCTTGTCAATGAGCACTCACGCCAACAGTTGACTTCATTCATGATCCATGGGTCAACAAAACCAGTACATGGCTAGGAAATGTGTATTGTCTATTAGCACTCACGCTAACTGTTTACTACATTCATCATCCATGGGTCAACAAAACCAGTACATGGCCAGGAAATGTGCCTTGTCAATGAGCACTCACGCCAACAGTTGACTTCATTCATGATCCATGGGTCAACAAAACCAGTACATGGCTTGTCCATGAGCACACACGCCAACAGTTGACTTCATTCATGATCCATGGGTCAACAAAATCAGTACATGGCAAGGAAATGTGTATTGTCAATGAGCACTCACGCGAACAGTTTACTTCATTCATGATCCATGGGTCAACAAAACCAGTACATGGTTAGGAAACGTGCCTTGTCAATGATCACTCATGCCAACTGTTTACTTCATTCATGATCCATGGGTCAACAAAACCAGTACATGGCTAGGATATGTGCCTTGTCAATGAGCATTCACGCCAACAGTTTACTTCATTCATGATCCATGCGTCAACAAAACCAGTACATGGCTAGGAAATGTGCCTTGTCAATGAGCACACACGCCAACAGTTGACTTTATTCATGATCCATGGGTCAACAAAACCAGTACATGGCTAGGAAATGTGCCTTGTCAATGAGCACACACGCCAACAGTTATTTCATTCATGATCCATGGGTCAACAAAACCAGAACATGGCTAGGAAATGTGCCTTGTCAATGAGCACTCACGCCAACAGTTGACTTCATTCATGATCCTTGGGTCAACAAAACCAGTACATGGCTAGGAAATGTGCCTTTTCAATGAGCACTCACGCCAACAGTTGACTTCATTCATGATCCTTTGGTAAACAAAACCAGTACATGGCTAGGAAATGTGCCTTGTCAATGAGCACTCACGCCAACAGTTGACTTCATTCATGATCCTTTGGTCAACAAAACCAGTACATGGCTAGGAAATGTGCCTTGTCAATGATCACTCACGCCTACAGTTGATTTCATTCATGATCCTTTGGTCAACAAAACCAGTACATGGCTAGGAAATGTGCCTTGTCAATGAGCACTCACGCCAACAGTTGACTTCATTCATGATCCTTTGGTCAACAAAACCAGTACATGGCTAAGAAATGTGCCTTGTCAATGATCGGCCCGACTGGAGATCGATCTCGGGACGCCAGGTTCCAAATCCCCGACACTAACCACCAGGCAACGGCGGATTCCTTAGATAGGTTTGAATAAACATTGAGGGAAGTGGAAGGTGTGTTCTTTTGAACCCCCACAAGTCAAGTTGTCTGCTACGGTAGCGACGCGGCCTTTCAATCTAGGGGTTGTGAGTTTGAACCCTATCTCGGCCGACATTCTTTCCGACGTTTCATAAAAGTCACTGTGACATGCGTCATTCGTCTTTTCGTCTTTCGGCTAACAGTCTATGTAGAAAAACAGCCAGTTGCTTGGAAAGTATGTTGTGTCGAGTACTGGTTTGAAAAAAGCCAGGAAACGCATGAGTATGTGACCTGGCCGACGTGATATGACTGAATAATCGTTGAAAACCGTGTTAAACTCTAATCAATCACTGCTACACGTTGGTCAAAAGTCGTCTACACATACGGGATAGGATCAAACTACCAGCAGTTTTCGATACTAATGCTATTAAACTTGTTCTACATATTGACGCTTTCTGACGTTTCTGCAGCAGACGACTTTTGAAAACATTGAGACAAAAGGTGAAATTGCTCAAAATGAGCAATTTCTACTTTTGCTACAATATTTTCAACTTAAATGAACAATTAACATTACATTTATAGAGCTGTTTTGTCAAGAGGATTTCAAAGTCTTCCGCTGCAGATTTGTTGTATGTGGGTAAAGGGTTAACAGGCTAATCGTAAATACATCGTATTATGACATTTACTCGACGTGCAAATGTCACTGGCACTTCGAGTTCAGTTTAATCCCGAGCTTGGTATACGTGATATTAACCCTTTCCCACATAAAACAATTTTACAGCAGACGACTTTGAAAACATGTAACGAAAACCTGAAAAATCTCCATAAAAGGAAATAAAGTTTAGAACATTAGCCACCGGAGAAATTGTTCATCATGAGCAATTTCACCTTTGGCCACAATGTTTTCAAACACCGTCTGCTGCTATTGCTTCAAAATGTAACTGCAGATGGGAAAGGGTTAAATTATGGCACATTATATTTTCCTATTAGACAGCACTTTAACCATTTACACACACAAACATGTACTACAAATATGCAGCAGACGAACATATGGAAACTCGCTATGATCAATGTATAACTAGTGCATAGAGTGCATTGTGGCAAATTGAGAAATTGCTGATAATGAGCAATTGCACTTTTTGCATCAATGTTTTCAAAAGTCGTCTGTTGCAGAGGTTTCAGCAAGCGCTTGTATGTAGGAAATGGTTAACAAACATTTTCGAACAATATGGACGAAGATCCGTTCAGTATTTTCTTTTTCCTTCAATCAATCTTTGTAAAAACTACTAGATCACCAAGAGAAAATCCTTTAATTATAATGTTTAATTATAAGGATACTAGTTTTCACGAATGTAGGAAAATAAGGGTTTACTTTGCTATAAAGTAGGGACGAATACGACTCGTAATTACTCGATTTATCAACGAGTTTGAGTGGTTCCTCGATTCATACTAAATTTATTTATTTATTTTGAGTCTCGTAATTCATTCACACGAGGTGCCAAACTCCAGAAAATAGACATTATAGTCAAAGTTTTAAAACTGTTTAAAAATTGTCTAGAAATATTAGAATCATAATTCTTGGATAAAATTACAGTTATAATTTCAATTTCCAGCACCATAAATATCTAAATATTGATCGTGTGTGCCTCCTTTTTACTTGGTAGACCAGTAAGCCAAATTGTGTACATTTTCATTTCTTTCAATTAACAATGTTTTCAACATTTACTGCCAAATTAGTTTTGAACTACTTATTACTTACATTGTTGTCACTATTAGTAATATTTGCTGAAGTTTCAACATTTAAACATTTTGATCTCGATCTGGAGGTCAGCCCCTTTTAACACATGTATGATGAAAAGCCAGCCTGTGCTGATATGTCAAGAAAAGAGCCAAGCACCAGTTGCTACGCATTTTCGAATAACCTATCCGTTCAAGGAATAATTTCGAGTAAAACGATATATATTCGAAGGATCATATGTTTAGGAAATAGATCTCAATTTGAGTGATATACCGTCTCGTATATCACGATTGGGAGTTCAGGTGTGTAGTAATTAATCACGAAGGCCGAATGGCCTGAGTGATTAATTTATACACACCTGAACGACACATCGTGATATAAGAGCTGGTATATCACTCAAAATGAGATCTATTTAAATTCTAGCACTTGTTTATAACTGAAAGGGATACAAATTAAGGGGGAACTAGGTTTTGACATGACGTTCTTTTCCTTGATAAAAATCACGTGTAGGCTATTCTATCTTTACTCCCCATTGTATTTGTTTTGGAAATATTCGATTTTTTTAACTAACAAAACATTTTGAAAATCAGTTTTATTAACAGTCTATGAACAATTTATTTTTATTATACCTTTTTCAATTGTTCTTAAACTCATCATGGGCAATTTGTTACTGTCTCATTCTAACACAACGTCATTTAAAACAGTTACGTCACCGTTACAATTCAAATTTCAAACGGCATTTACAACAATATCTCGTGACTTCATTCATAAAATGTCAAGCCCAACGCAGTAACGCTATGAGAAAGGTTGTATGAAAACTACTCGGGAGGGAATTTCAACAGCCAAAAATAGTTCTGGAAATTTAGAGTGATATACATTGCATTTATAGAGCTGTATTTAGATCACGCTCAAATCCTTCTTTGTGTATAGAAGAGAAATTGTCAATAGTGTTAGAATCGAGCTTTAGCCAGTCTATTGTTTGTGTGTTATTTGTTTTGTGTGTTCTTCGAAGGATCATATGTTCGAGCTTTAGCAAGTCTATTGTTTGTTCCTTATTTGTTTTGAATGTTATTCGAAGGATCACATGTTCCAGCTTCAGCAAGCATATTGTTTGTTTGTTATTTGTTTTTTGTGTTATTCGAAGGATCATATGTTCGAGCTTTAGCCAGTCTATTGTTTGTTTGTTTTTTCTTTGTGTGTTATTTAAATGATCACATGTTCGAGCTTCAGCCAGTCTATTGTTTGTTATTTGTTGTGTGTGTGTGTGTGTGTGTGTGTGTGTGTGTGTGTGTGTGTGTGTGTGTGTGTGTGTGTGCTATTTAAAGGATGATATGTTCTAGCTTTAGCCAATCCATTGTTTGTTTGTTATTTGTTTTGTATTTTATTCAAAGGATCACATGTTCGAGCTTCAGCTAGTCTATTGTTTGTGTGTTAATTGTTTTGTGTGTTATTTGAAGGATCACAAGTGTTATTCGAAGGATCTCAAGTTCGTGCTTCAGCCAGTTTATTGTTTGTTTGTTATTTGTTTTGTATGTTATTCGAAGGATCACATGTTCGAGCTTCAGCAAGTCTATTGTTTGTGTGTTATTTGTTTTGTGTGTTATTCGAAGGATCACATGTTCGAGCTTCAGGAAGTCTATTGTGTGTGTGTTATTCGAAGGATCACAAGTTCGTGCTTCAGACAGTCTATTGTTTGTTTGTTATTTGTTCTGTATGTTATTCGAAGGATCACATGTTCGAGCTTCAGCAAGTCCATTGTTTGTGCGTTATTTGTTTTGTGTGTTATTCGAATGATCACTTGTTCGAACTTTAGCCGGTATATTGTTTGTGTGATGTTATTTGTTTTGTGTGTTATTCGATTGATCACTTCTTCGAACTTTAGCCAGTCATATGTTATTCGAAGGATCACATGTTCGAGCTTCAGCCAGTCTATTGTTTGTGCGTTATTTGTTTTGTGTGTTATTCGAATGATCATATGTTTGAGCTTCAGGAAGTCTATTGTTTGTGTGTTATTCGAAGGATCACAAGTTCGTGCTTCAGACAGTCTATTGTTTGTTTGTTATTTGTTCTGTATGTTATTCGAAGGATCACATGTTCGAGCTTCAGCAAGTCCATTGTTTGTGCGTTATTTGTTTTGTGTGTTATTCGAATGATCACTTGTTCGAACTTTAGCCGGTATATTGTTTGTGTGATGTTATTTGTTTTGTGTGTTATTCGATTGATCACTTCTTCGAACTTTAGCCAGTCATATGTTATTCGAAGGATCACATGTTCGAGCTTCAGCAAGTCCATTGTTTGTGCGTTATTTGTTTTGTGTGTTATTCGAATGATCATATGTTCGAGCTTCAGCTAGTCTATTGTTTGTGTGTTAATTGTTTTGTGTGTTATTTGAAGGATCACAAGTGTTATTCGAAGGATCTCAAGTTCGTGCTTCAGCCAGTTTATTGTTTGTTTGTTATTTGTTTTGTATGTTATTCGAAGGATCACATGTTCGAGCTTCAGCAAGTCTATTGTTTGTGTGTTATTTGTTTTGTGTGTTATTCGAAGGATCACATGTTCGAGCTTCAGGAAGTCTATTGTTTGTGTGTTATTCGAAGGTTCACAAGTTCGTGCTTCAGACAGTCTATTGTTTGTTTGTTATTTGTTCTGTATGTTATTGGAAGGATCACATGTTCGAGCTTCAGCAAGTCCATTGTTTGTGCGTTATTTGTTTTGTGTGTTATTCGAATGATCACTTGTTCGAACTTTAGCCGGTATATTGTTTGTGTGATGTTATTTGTTTTGTGTGTTATACGATTGATCACTTCTTCGAACTTTAGCCAGTCATATGTTATTCGAAGGATCACATGTTCGAGCTTCAGCAAGTCCATTGTTTGTGCGTTATTTGTTTTGTGTGTTATTCGATTGATCATATGTTCGAGCTACAGCTAGTCTATTGTTTGTGTGTTAATTGTTTTGTGTGTTATTTGGAGGATCACAAGTGTTATTCGAAGGATCTCAAGTTCGTGCTTTAGCCAGTTTATTGTTTGTTTGTTATTTGTTTTGTATGTTATTCGAAGGATCACATGTTCGAGCTTCAGCAGGTCTATTGTTTGTGTGTTATTTGTTTTGTGTGTTATTCGAAAGATCACATGTTCGAGCTTCAGCAAGTCTATTGTTTGTGTGTTATTCGAAGGATCACAAGTTCGTGCTTCAGACAGTCTATTGTTTGTTTGTTATTTGTTCTGTATGTTATTCGAAGGATCACATGTTCGAGCTTCAGCAAGTCCATTGTTTGTGCGTTATTTGTTTTGTGTGTTATTCGAATGATCACTTGTTCGAACATTAGCCGGTATATTGTTTGTGTGATGTTATTTGTTTTGTGTGTTATTCGATTGATCACTTCTTCGAAGTTTACCCAGTCTATTGTTTGTGTGGTATTATTTGTTTTGTGTGTTATTCGAAGGATCACATGTTCGTGCATCAGCCAGTATATTGTTTGTGTGGTGTTATTTGTTTTGTGTGTTATTCGATTGATCACTTCTTCGAACTTTAGCCAGTCTATTGTTTGTGTGGTGTTATTTGTTTCGTGCGTTATTCGAATGATCACTTGTTCGAATTTTAGCCGGTATATTGTTTGTGTGATGTTATTTGTTTTGTGTGTTACTCGATTGATCACTTCTTCGAAGTTTAGCCAGTCTATTGTTTGTGTGATGTTATTTGTTTTGTGTGTTACTCGATTGATCACTTCTTCGAAGTTTAGCCAGTCTATTGTTTGTTTGTTATTTGTTTTGTGTGTTATTCGAAGGATCACAAGTTCCTGCTTTAGCCAGTCTATTGTTTGTTTGTTATATGTTTTGTATGTTATTCGAAGGATCACATGTTCGAGCTTCAGCAAGTCTATTGTTTGTGTGGTGTTATTTGTTTTGAATGTTATTCGAAGGATCACATGTTCGAGCTTCAGCCAGTATATTGTTTGTGTGGGGTTATTTTGTGTGTGTGTTATTCGAAGGATCACAAGTTCGTGCTTCAGCCAGTCTATTGTTTGTGTGGTGTTATTTATTTTGTGCGTTATTCGAATGATCACTTGTTCGAACTTTAGCCAGTTTATTGTTTGTGTGGTGTTATTTGTTTTGTGCGTTATTCGAATGATCACTTCTTCGAACTTTAGCCAGTCTATTATTTGTGTGGTGTTATTTGTTTTGTGCGTTATTCGAAGGATCACATGTTCGTGCATCAGCCAGTATATTGTTTGTGTGGTGTTATTTATTGTGTGCGTTATTCGAATGATCACTTGTTCGAACTTTAGCCAGTGTATTGTTTGTGTGGTGTTATTTGTTTTGTGTGTTATTCGAAGGATCACATGTTCGTGCATCAGCCAGTCTATTGTTTGTGTGGTGTTATTTGTTTTGTGTGTTATTCGAAGGATCCCATGTTCGTGCATCAGCCAGTATATTGTTTGAGTGGTGTTATTTATTGTGTGCGTTATTCGAATGATCACTTGTTCGAACTTTAGCCAGTGTATTATTTGTGTGGTGTTATTTGTTTTGTGTGTTATTCGAAGGATCACATGTTCGTGCATCAGCCAGTCTATTGTTTGTGTGGTGTTATTTGTTTTGTGCGTTATTCGAAGGATCACATGTTCGTGCATCAGCCAGTCTATTGTTTGTGTGGTGTTATTTGTTTTGTGTGTTATTCGAAGGATCACATGTTCGTGCATCAGCCAGTATATTGTTTGTGTGGTGTTATTTATTGTGTGCGTTATTTGAATGATCACTTGTTCGAACTTTAGCCAGTGTATTGTTTGTGTGGTGTTATTTGTTTTGTGTGTTATTCGAAGGATCACATGTTCGTGCATCAGCCAGTCTATTGTTTGTGTGGTGTTATTTGTTTTGTGTGTTATTCGAAGGATCACATGTTCGTGCATCAGCCAGTATATTGTTTGTGTGGTGTTATTTATTTTGTGCGTTATTCGAATGATCACTTGTTCGAACTTTAGCCAGTGTATTGTTTGTGTGGTGTTACATTATATATAATTTTTCCAGATCATTTCCAAACATGTATTTGTTCAATTTGTTTTACCATTAGTCTGCTATTTGACTTTGTTAAAACTAAAGTGTTATATGTATGTGGTATGTGGTATGTTGGGATAAAACATTTTCTCCACAGTAACCAGTGGGTCGATTGGGATGAAACTTCAATACAGAAAGTAACCTCTTAATGACCTAAACAGTCAGAATTCCTTCAAACTGTTGGGATCCATGCAAAAATATGGTTTCCATGGCAACCAAACGAAAACAACTTTAAAACATTTCTCCTCCCAAATTAGTCGGCCGATTTTCAAATCATTTTGTAGAAATGTTCCTTGGATGACTCTCCATCAGATTTCTTCAATCCATGTTGATTGATCGAAAAACATGGCCGCCAGAGGACGGGGCTATTTTGCCTAATATGGCTATAGTGAAAACTTAAAAAATCTTCTCCTCCAAAAGTGTCAGACCGATTTTCAAAAACCTTTGTAGAAATGTTCCTAGGGTGACTGTCTATCAGATTCCTCCAAGCCATGGTGATTGGTCGAAAACTATAGCCGCTAGGGGCTGGGCTATTTTTCCGTATATGGCTAAAGTGGACACTTAAACAATCTTCTCCTCCGAAAGTGTCTGGCCGACTTTCAAATAATTTTGTGAAAACGTTTCAAGGATGACCCTCTATCAGATTCCGTCAAGCCATGATGATTGGTCGAAAACTATAGCGGCCAGGCGACTGGGCTATATATTTTGCCTAATATGGATAAGTGACAACTTTAAAAAATATATATTCTCCTCCGAAAGTGTGAGTCGATTTTCAAATTATTTCGTAGAAATGTTCCTTTTGTGACCCTCTATCAGATTCCTTCAAGCCATGTTGATTGGTTGAAAAACATGACCGATAGGGGCCAGGGCAGTTTTGCCTTATGTGGCTATAGTTAAAACTTAAAAAATCTTCTCCGACGAAAGTATCTGGCCGATTGTCATTTAATGTTGTAGAAATGTTCCTTGGGTGACTCTCTTTCATATTCCACCAAGCTATGTTGATTGGTCTTAAAATATGGCTGCCAGGGAAGGCAGGGCTGTTTGCCATATATTTACTAATAGTTTAGTGAAAATCTTCGTTAATCTTCTTCTCCCAAATCGGTTGATCGATTTTCAAATAATTTTGCAGAAATGTTCTTTGGATAACCCTCTATTAGATTCTTTCAAGCCATGTTGATTGATCGAAAAATGGCGGGCTATTTTGCCTTATATTGCTATAGTGAAAACTTAAAAATCTTCTCCTCCAAAAGTGTCAGGCCAATTTTAAATCATCTTGTAGAAATGTTCCTTGGGTGACCCTTTATCAGATTCCTTCAAGCCATGTTGATTGGTTGAAAAACATGGCCCCGGGAGCAGGGCTGTTTTTTCCTTATATGGCTATAGTGAAAGCTTAAAAACTCTTCTCCGACGAAAGTATCTTGCCGATTTTCAAATAGTTTTCGAATAATGTTGTGGAAATGATCCTTGGGTGATTCTCTATCAGTTTCCACCAAGCCATGTTGATTGATCTTACATTATGGCTGCCACGGGGAAAGGGGGGGGGGGGGGGGGGGGGGGGGCTGTTAGCCTTATATTGGCTTTAGTGAAAACTTTAGAAATCTTCTCCTCTCAAACTATTCAGCCGATTTTCAAATAATTATGCAGATATTTTCCTTAGGTGACAGTCTAGGAGATTCCATTAAGCCCTGGTGATTGGTAAAACAAACATGGCCACCAGGGGGCGGGGCTGTTTGGAGATTTAATGTATGCCTAATGGCAGAGGAGCGATACTGGCATCTTAGGCCTCTCTTGTATTAGCTTACCTGACCACTAAATGAGGTAATGTAGTTGACTGTGTGGTTGGCATGACAACTCACATTGCATAAGTCAGATATACTTCATTTAAGATAGATAGACATATTTTATTTAGGAAACAAGAGGGCCATGATGGCCCTGGATCGCTCACCTATCTATCCATTATTAATTTTCAATAATACATACAGAACACTATTGACAGACGAAATCATTTATTAGAAATAACAATGATGAGTAAAGCAAACATAAAACAGCATTGTCCAATCAAACTAATAGCCTGCATCACGTGACGTTAATCAATGCCATCGTGTATATTACTACACATGACTTTGCACAATAATTGCAAATAGACTGGACCAAGATCAGCCTGCAAAATGTAATTAATCTACATGCATGAACTCATCAAAAAACAGGACCGTGATTCCAGTATAAGGAATATAGCAGGTTAAGGGTTTTAAATGTAAATGTTTAAGGGAGAAAAAAAATAATATTAAATTCAATTCAAATTCAAAAGGACTTTGCTCCAGTTTTTTTAATTCAAATTGTTTACATTTTAGTGGTAGGTCTCTTCGCTATCCAGGCCTTTATTTCAGGTGTGTTTTCGACCATTACGAAATGTTTCTTGAGCCCAGGTTGACCCCAATATTTATCGTAATCCTTAACACATCCGCCGATAAAGTCATGCAAGAAACCCATAATTCGGTATAGTATCAGATCCCCAATGGTCAACTGAAATAAGATGTTTCAATTATTTATGACAATTAAACAATTTAGCTAGGTTTTGCATGAAGTCTTTTGAACTTAGAAAAGAAACTTTAAAATAAATATTCATGTAAATATTCTTCCGCATAGTCTACATGTATATAGATTATGGGAATAAAAGCACACAATAACTCGTTAAGATATTACAAATTAAGCTCTCTCTATGTTGTCCATATGCTATAATAATAATGACAGTAACATTTTAGCATGAGAACATATGGGGAAATCCCTCCCAGGACAGTGTTACTATAAATAGTCTCTATATATGGTTCATATATATAGTATAATACTAATGAAAGAGTGGCTTTATAGTAACAAGGTCCTGTGCGGGATTCCCCCGAATTTTCCAAATACGATTACATTATGGTCATTATCATTATATGGACCATATATAGACTATTTGTAGAAGTTTAACCAGGTATTGTGGGTTTTACTTTTTTCAAATGTTCTCAAATGAATACTCGGACTTTCTCCCAAATAGTACTTTACACATTACCCATCCGAAGCGAATGGCTACCTCCCCACATAGTTATACTATCTAGCCCTATGGCACTTTCGGTACTGACCTGAGTGTTGACTAAAGTGTTAATTCACGTGTCTACTTACCGAATCACCGACAAGAAAACCGGTTTTATTTTCTTCTAGTCGTTTACAGATGAAAGGCACAAACTTGGGGAAGGTTTCATCCACAACCTTCTTCAATCCTGCTGCCTGTGTTAAAGGATATCAAATGGTTCAATATGTTTAGACTTTCCCATAAACAACAGATTTGAAGCAGACGACTTTGAATATATATATATATATATGCAAAAATGTGGAACACTTTAGAATATGTAAGTACAATTATTAAACAAGAGTGCCATGAGGCCCTGGAATCGATCACCTGGGAATGGGCTATTTAAGACTCTTTCAGCGCCAATGGAAATATCAACAAGACAAACTTTCTGACAAAATTTCAAGCTGCTCAAGTCATAAATGCGATCTCTATAGTGCTTACAAGATTGTTCTACATATTACCCGTATTCGAACTTAGCCTAGTTATCATGAAGAACAATATGCTGACGAAATTTCAACATGCTCAAGCCAAATATACGGCTTTCAGAGTGTTAACAAAATTGTTGTTAAATTTGGCCGAGTGACCTACAGTTTTTAAATAGACATGGACAATATTCGAACTTGGCCTTCATATCATCAAGGCAAATATTCTGATAAAGTTTCAACGTGCTCAAATAATAAATGCAGCATCCAGAGTGTTAACAAGATTTCCCTTCAATTTGGCATAGTGACCTAGTTACTGACCGAATATGATCTATATTCAAACTTGAGCTAGACATTATTAAGACAAACATTCTGACCAAATTTCAAGGTGCTGAAGCAAGAATCGCGATCTCTAGAGTGTTAACAAGATTGTCATTCAATTTGACCTTGTGACCTACTTTTTTACCTGGCATAACCCAAGTTCGGACTTCCTACATATCTTGAAGACAACCATTCTGATAATGTTTCAACAGGCTCAAGTTAAATATTCACCATCCAGAGTGTTAACACGATTTCCCTTCATTTTAGCCTAAATACCTAGTTTCTGACGAAATATGGCCCAGTTTCGAACTTGACCTAGATATCATTAAGTCAAACATTCTGAAAATATTTCAAGCTGCTGAAGCACAGAATGCAGCCTCCAGAGTGTTAACAAGATTTTCTTTTAATTTGGCCTAGTGACCTAGTTTTTGACCATATTCAAACTTGTCCTAGATATCATTAAGATAAACTTTCAGACAAAATATTAAGCTGCTGAAGCAAAAGATGCGGCTTCAACAGTGTTAACAAGATTTCCCTTCAATTAGTTTCTGATATAATATGACCCATACTTGACTTAGATATTATTAAGACAAACATACTGACAAAATTTCGAACTGCTGAATTCAAACGTGCGACCGCTAGAGCGTTAACAAGGGTGTCCTTAAATTTGACCTATTGACCTAGTGTATGACCCGACCTATATTCGAACTTGGTCTAGATATCACTAAGACAACCATTCTGACAAAGTTTCAATATGCTCAATTTTAAAATGCGGCTTCCAGAGTGTTAACAATATTTTCATTTAAATCTATCTAGTGACTTAGTTTGTGACCCCACATGACCCAGTTTCGGACTTGGCCTAGATTTGATGGAGATGTATGTTCTGCTAAACTTTCATGATGATTAGATGCAAAATGTTGCCTCTCGAGTGATAGCAAGCAAATGTTAATAACGACTAACGACGAACGACAAACGACAAACGACGGACAAAAGACGATCACAATAACTCACCTTGAGCACTTCGTGCTCTAAAAAGAGTTGGAAACATTGTGACAAAATGAGAAATGGTGCTGATGCTTCAAAATGCGTCTGAATGTGGGAAATGGCTAAACGTGATTATAAGTTCTTGAGATTAAGAAAAACGTTTGAGTTACATATATATATAAAATTAATCTATAAAGATTTGAGATTTGATATTTTGCTACAGGTAAACAGTTTCTAAAGCATTTGACATCGGTGTAATTCAGCAATAAAACATTTTGAACATTTTCGTTTTATTCGTGTTATTGTCAACAAACCCGGAATGAATGTCTTCAAAAACAACAAGAGCTGTCGGAGGACGGCGCTCGACTGTTCCACCGCTTATTTAAGTTACTGAGATGTGGTTGAACGCACACCTTTAACCATAATTCTAAGTACAAAAAGGGCAACAACTTTCATCATATGCAGGATAGTTATCTTAATTTGTTGTGCATATAGTTGTGAAATTGGGGAGGGTTGTATAAAGTTCCAATACATTGCTTCAAGTAGTATCTGACATATGGACCTTTAATGTAGTTGCACACAAAACTTTAACCGGTCCAAAAAGGGCCATAACTTGCATAAAATGCTTGATAGAGTTATCGTACTTGATTGTTAACACATCTGTGATAGTTGGGAAGGGCTGTATAAAGTTTCAATGCAATGCATCAAGTAGTTACATGTACTAAGAAAACTTACTTAATTTACTTAATTAAGTTACTTAATGTAGTTGCATGCAAAATATTAACCAGAATTTATAATTCCAAAAAGTGCCATATCTTCCATAAAATGCAGGATAGAATTATTTAACTTGAAAATTAACATAGGTGTGATAGTTCGAAAGGGTTGACTTGTATAAAGTTTCAAAGCAATGCATCAAGTAAATACTAGGATATTAACTGTTAATGTACTTGCATGCAAAACTTTAAACGAATTTCTAAGTAAAAAAGGGGCCATAATTTGCAAAATATACTAGATAGAGTTATCATACTTAATTGTTTACATAGGTGTGATGGTTAGAAAGGGCTGCATGAAGTAGTTACTAAGATATGGTATCTTAATGTAGTTGCATACAAAAATTTAACCAGAATGTCTAAGTAAAAAAAGGGCCATAACTTGCATAACATGCAGGATAGAGTTATCTAACTTACTAATCTACATAGGTGGGATAGCTGCGTAGGATTGTAGAAAATCTCAATGAAATGCATCAAGTAAATACTGAGATATGGACTCTTAATTTAGTTGCACGCAAAGCTTTAACCAGAATTTCTTAGTTAAAAAAGGGTCATAACTTGCATTAAATGCAGGATAGAGTTATCTAACTAACGTGTTATTTAAATTTCAGGAATTAATCATTTTGAACATTTTCGTGTAATTGTCAACAAACCCGGAATGAATGTCTTCAAAAACATAAAAAAGGCTTAAACATATACATTTATTGTAATATAGACGACATTTTAAATGTGTAAATGAAATGTGGCCTTTTCTAAGTTGAAAGAACTTGTGGCCAGACCGTTTCCCTTTATAATGTTTACATAATTGTTAAACTATGTATAAATATGTATGTCTGTAAATATTACATGTTATTTTGGTATTATATTATGTTTGAAATAATAACTATCTGAATGAGCATTATAAGTTCCAGAGCTGTAGATAAGGAGCGTTTTGCATGTTCTAAAATCCTTCTGTGACCCTCTAACCCTATGTTGTGGGTGCTCAAAAGAATCGTCTCAGTGAGACAATTCTTTTGAGTACCCACAACATAGGGTTTGCTTTAATAATGAGAGAGAAATTGTGGGGAAAAGAGCTGAATACCCCTCCTTATCTGGACCTCTGAGAACATTGGCATATAACTTCATGGGCTAGTTTGTGTTTGTTAGAATCTACAGTTAGGTATATAGTCCATGTAAGCGGAGAGTGGAGGCTCTGATGAGACTGTGATATAGCACAAACCCTTCACTGTATGCACTTTAACCCCAAACCGCAAGACATGCATCGTATCCGTTAATAACACTATGAGAACCACGTCAGGCGGAAATTGGTTCTGGTTACGCATGCGCACAGTAAAGGTTTATGCGTGTCTGCGCAGTACCTTAACTGCCTACACGTTATCAAAGTATTTGTCGATTACGATTACCTTTAGTCCAAAAATGCAATTATCAGGGTATTTGAAATTTCACATTAACTTCAACTTCTTTACCGATGAGACGGTCCGTTATCTAAGCATCTCCTAAATACAAACAACAACTATGCGATATAATCTTTAAATCTTTAACCCTTTCCCACATACAACAAATCTGCAGCAGACGACTTTGAAAATATTGTGACAAAAACCAGAAAATTGTCCATATAAGAAAGCTTAATTTTGTCAAATAAAGTTGAAAACATTGTGGCCAAAGGAGATATTGCTCATCATGAGCAATTTTACCTTTAGCAACAATGTTTTCAAACGTCATCTGCTGCTATTGCGTCAAAATTCATCTACAGGTGGAAAAGGGTTAGGACAGAAAGATATGATAAATCTCTACAGGTGAAAGCATACAAATGTCACACTGTTTCCTTAAATTGTCGCAGGCAGTGACGCCAACAGAGTGGTAAAAACCATCAATGTGGCATATTAAAAAATAAAATGAAATAAAAAACAAAAAATAAAAATAAAAATAAAAACATCTGTGTTGTTTAAGAATGTGTAAGTCTATGTTAAAATGCGTCTGTGTTGTTTGAGAATGTGTACGACTATGTCAAAATGCGTCTGTGTTGTTTTAGAATGTGAACGACTATGTCAAAATGCGTCTGTGTTATTTTAGAATGTGTACGACTATGTCAAAATGCGTCTGTGTTGTTTTAGAATGTGTACGAATATGTCAAAATGCGTCTGTGTTGTTTTTGAATGTGTACGACTATGTCAAAATGCGTCTGTGTTGTTTTAGAATATGTACGACTATGTCAAAATGCGTCTGTGTTGTTTTAAAATGTGTACGACTATGTCAAAATGCGTCTGTGTTGTTTTAAAATGTGTCGACTATGTAAAAATGCGTCTGTGTTGTTTTAGAATATGTACGACTATGTAAAAAAATGCGTCTGTGTTATTTTAGAATGTGTACGTCAATGTCAAAATGCGTCTGTGTTATTTTAGAATGTGTACGACTATGTCAAAATGCGTCTGTGTTGTTTTAGAATGTGTACGACTATGTCAAAATGCGTCTGTGTGATTTTAGAATGTGTACGACTATGTCAAAATGCGTCTGTGTTGTTTTAGAATGTGTACGACTATGTCAAAATGCGTCTGTGTTGTTTTAGAATGTGTACGACTATGTCAGAATGCGTCTGTGTTGTTTTAAAATGTGTACGACTATGTCAAAATGCGTCTGTTTTATTTTAGAATGTGTACGACTGTGTGAAAATGCGTCTGTGTTATTTTAGAATGTGTACGACTATGTCAAAATGCGTATGTGTTGTTTTAGAATGTGTACGAATATGTAAATATGCGTCTGTGTTTTTTTAGAATGTGTACGACTATGTCAAAATGCGTCTGTGTTGTTTTAGAATGTGTACGAATATGTCAAAATGCGTCTGCGTTGTTTTAAAATGTGTACGACTATGTCAAAATGCGTCTGTGTTGTTTTAAAATGTGTACGACTATGTCAAAATGCGTCTGTGTTATTTTAGAATGTGTACGACTTTGTCAAAATGCGTCTGTGTTGTTTTAGAATGTGTACGATTATGTCAAAATGCGTCTGTGTTGTTTTAGAATGTGTACGACTATGTCATAATGCGTCTGTGTTATTTTAGAATGTGTACGACTATGTCAAAATGCGTCTGTGTTATTTTAGAATGTGTACGACTATGTCAAAAATGCGTCTGTGTTGTTTTAGAATGTGTACGACTATGTGAAAATGCGTCTGTGTTGTTTTAGAATGTGTACGACTATGTGAAAATGCGTCTGTGTTGTTTTAGAATGTGTACGACTATGTCAAAATGCGTCTGTGTTGTTTTAGAATGTGTACGACTATGTCAAAATGCGTCTGTGTTGTTTTAAAATGTGTACGACTATGTCAAAATGCGTCTGTGTTATTTTAGAATGTGTACGACTATGTGAAAATGCGTCTGTGTTATTTTAGAATGTGTACGACTATGTCAAAATGCGTATGTGTTGTTTTAGAATGTGTACGAATATGTGAAAATGCATCTGTGTTTTTTTAGAATGTGTACGACTATGTCAAAATGCGTCTGTGTTGTTTTAGAATGTGTACGAATATGTCAAAATGCGTCTGCGTTCTTTAAAAATGTGTACGAATATGTCAAAATGCGTCTGTGTTGTTTTAAAATGTGTACGACTATGTCAAAATGCGTCTGTGTTATTTTAGAATGTGTACGACTATGTCAAAATGCGTCTGTGTTGTTTTAGAATGTGTACGAATATGTCAAAATGCGTCTGTGTTGTTTTAGAATGTGTACGACTATGTCATAATGCGTCTGTGTTATTTTAGAATGTGTACGACTATGTCAAAATGCGTCTGTGTTGTTTTAGAATGTGAACGACTATGTCAAAATGCGTCTGTGTTGTTTTAAAATATGTACGACTATGTCAAAATGCGTCTGTGTTATTTTAGAATGTGTACGACTATGTCAAAATGCGTCTGTGTTATTTTAGAATGTGTACGACTATGTCAAAATGCGTCTGTGTTGTTTTAGAATGTGTACGACTATGTCAAAATGCGTCTGTGTTGTTTTAGAATGTGTACGACTATGTCAAAATGCGTCTGTGTTATTTTAGAATGTGTACGACTATGTCAAAATGCGTCTGTGTTGTTTTAGAATGTGTACGACTATGTCAAAATGCGTCTGTGTTGTTTTAGAATGTGTACGACTATGTCAAAATGCGTCTGTGTTGTTTTAGAATATGTACGACTATGTCAAAATGCGTCTGTGTTATTTTAGAATGTGTACGACTATGTCAAAATGCGTCTGTGTTGTTTTAGAATGTGTACGACTATGTCAAAATGCGTCTGTGTTGTTTTAGAATGTGTACGACTATGTCAAAATGCGTCTGTGTTGTTTTAGAATGTGTACGACTATGTCAAAATGCGTCTGTGTTGTTTTAGAATGTGTACGAATATGTCAAAATGCGTCTGTGTTGTTTTAGAATGTGTACGACTATGTCAAAATGCGTCTGTGTTGTTTTAGAATGTGTACGACTATGTCAAAATGCGTCTGTGTTGTTTTAGAATATGTACGACTATGTCAAAATGCGTCTGTGTTATTTTAGAATGTGTACGACTATGTCAAAATGCGTCTGTGTTGTTTTAGAATGTGTACGACTATGTCAAAATGCGTCTGTGTTGTTTTAGAATGTGTACGACTATGTTAAAATGCGTCTGTGTTGTTTTAAAATGTGTACGACTATGTCAAAATGCGTCTGTGTTGTTTTAAAATGTGTACGACTATGTCAAAATGCGTCTGCTTGTGGGAAAGGATATAAAATGAGTAACAACCTTCTTAGCCTCATCCGTTTCTGAAAAGAAGGGTCCGAGACCTTTGGTCATGTCAACAAAGCTGTCACCGACCTCGTCGATAACCAAAGCCTCAAGGTTAGTTTTTCCGTAGAGACCTGGAAAAGAAGAGAGGCTACGTGTTTGTTTCTGAGAAAGGGAGGAGTAAACTGGTATTTTCCCCCACAATATCTCTCTTTTAATTAAAAAAAAAAAACTTATGATGTGGGTACTCAAAAGAATCGTCTCAGTGAGAAGATTTGAATGAGTACCAGCAACATTGGGTTTACGTGTCAAATAAGGATTTTAGAACATGAACAATTCCCATTATCTAGAGCTCTGCAATGTTTATCATATTTGAAATCTGCAAGGCGCAAATACATGAAGATTGTCACGCACTAAAACCAAAACACGACGGATTCAAATTCGGTATATCGAGGGCTTGGCGTGAAACGGTTGTAGCTAAAATTGGTATTTTTGTTGGAAAGGTAAATCACCTCGAATAAAGTCCTTATAAGCGTTAAATAATTTTTCTTGGTTAACAATGCTCGTTCTGAGCAATGGCACCTAAATTTGCATTGTTTACAAAGGGGTCAAAATCGCCCCTAAACCCGGGTTTTCAAAATAGGTTTATAGTTACAACCGTTTCACACCAAGCCCTCGATATGGTACAAAATGTTTAATCAGACATCAATGAGATATGGTGTAACGTCATTGAAAGAATGTTATGTCATACAGCAGTAGAGCGTGATTCTACTGTATTTTAAGTTATACAAGGTATATATAATAAAAAGTAAATTCTTGGTACACAAGTACTCCACACATCACTTCACGTACAATATATTTACAAGGGCTAAAGAAGCGGCTTTGCATTACTGAATCAGTCACATGGGAGCGATGGGTACAAATGCCGACAATAAGGTGTCTTACCGTATTCTCTCCCGAGGTACCGGAGTAGTGCGGCGCTCTGGCAATGCATTTTCCCGTTTATCTCCAGGCACGGCATCATCTTCTGGGGCATTTCTGTAAGATATAATTTGTAATTAGTTTTGTTTCATTGTTTAGAGTTCAACACCGTTTTTAACATTATTTCAATTGATATCCCGTCGGACATTTCACCTACATGTAACCATGTGATTACCAAATTTTTACAAAAATGCACTTCTTCATCAAATTTTAACCAGTAAAAACCAATCAATGTTGAGTCGAACCCTCTTCTCTATGTTGAATTGGTTTTTTTTTTATAATTTAAACTTATTTATTTTACATCGATTTCGATGTCTGCTTGCTGGAGACATAACCAATACTAGCATGTAAGGCGTTTGCTCTACCCCTGCACCACCGCGATGGCAATCTGTTAATAGATAACATATGAGGGAAATATTAAATGTGTCAGTACATTCTCTATATGTGTCGATCACTGATATGTGGCATATATATAAAACCCAAAATGTGTTCAGATTGTGTCTGCCTGTAGAAGACCGGGGGTCTGATGAGACTGTGATATAGCACAAAGCCTTCACTGTATGCACTTTGACCGGGGGGAATAAAACAACATAGTTAACGAGAATTAAACATGTGATAGGTACAAATGTATAATATATTTACAATGTTGACAGACAATCGGGAAAAGGGAGGAAGTGTTCGCTATTTCCACTATGGTTTCAAATACCGTCTATTGTATGGGTGTCAACAGCATATGGATCAGTGAAGATTTTAATGTTTAAGGGTGTTTTCGCCATTTCAACAATGTTTAGTTATATCAGGGCGTTTCCTGTGTTAGTTTATAATATCAGTAGCACTGGTTCATTTATCCTGACACCAGCGAGTCAATCGTAATGTTAACCCAACAACAATCCCGGACACTAAGGAGGGGTATAAGCGACATCCTAGGCTATACCATTACGCCACCCAGGCAATAATATATCGGGTAAAAATAACGAGTACAGACCCGACACTTTCCATGACCCTTACAGTATATCATTAGTAGGTCAGTTTAACAGTTTAACAATTTAACAGTTTAACCATTTAACCGTTTAACAGTTTAACCGTTTAACCGTTTAACCGTTTAACAGTTTAACCGTTTAACCGTTTAACAATTTAACCGTTTAACCGTTTAACAGTTTAACCGTTTAACCGTTTAAAAGTTTAACAATTTAACCGTTTAACAGTTTAACAATTTAACCGATTAACAATTTAACAATTTAATCGTTTAACAGTTTAACAGTATAACAATTTAACAGTTTAACAGTTTAACAATTTAACAGTTTAACAATTTAACCGTTTAACAGTTTAACAATTTAACCACTTAACAGTTTAACAATTTAACCGTTTAACAGTTTAACAATTTAACCGTTTAACAGTTTAACAATTTAACCGTTAAACAGTTTAACAATTTAACCATTTAACAGTTTAACAATTTAACCGTTTAACAGTTTAACCGTTTAACAGTTTAACCGTTTAACAGTTTAACAATTTAAACGTTTAACCGTTTAACCGTTTAACCGTTTTCTAAAATACATATTAAGGCAGTAAGTTAATTATTTAACCCTTTCCCATATATGGTCGTTTTCTGATGAATCTAGAGCAAATTCTTCTTTTGTCACAATGTTTCAAACTTTTACCAGTAATTCTGCTTTTATTTACTGAGGTTTGGTCATATTTTCGCCTGCATATTTGTTGAATGTAGGAAAGGATTAACCCATTTGTAGGTGCATTTTGACGCTTACATATACACCTATTACATATTTTGCCATAATGTTTACAAAGTCGTCCGATGCAGGTTCGATGTATATGGACACCGTTAACCCTTTCCCACTTGCAAACGCATTTTGCCCAAAATGAGCAATTTCTCCGTTTGCCACAATGTTTTCAACTCTATTTGATAGTTATACTTTTATTTACAAAGATTGCATTCATTTTTGTCAAAATGTTTACAAAATTGTCTGCTACAGGTCTGCTACAGGTCTGCTGTTTATGGACCAGTTTAATACAGTCGAAATAATGACATCCGATGTTGTTCTCAGATGACTGGTGAGCTAAATAATGATTTCCAGTGTTGTGCTCAGATGACTGGTGAGCTAAATAATGACCTCCAGTGTTGTGCTCAGATGACTGGTGAGCTAGATAATGACACCCAGTGTTATGCAGATGACTGGTGAGCTAAACAGTGACCTCCAGTGTTGTGCTCAGATGACTGGTGAGCTAAATAGTGATTTCCAGTGTTGTGCTCAGATGACTGGTGAGCTGAATAATGACCTACAGTGCCTGTGCTCATTTGACTGGTGAGCTAAATAGTGACCTCCAGTGTTGTGCTGAGATGACTGGTGAGCTAAATAATGACGTCCAATGCCTGTGCTCAGTTGTCTGGTGAGCTAAATAGTGACCTCCAGTGTTGTGCTCAGATGACTGGTGAGCTAAATAATGACCTCCAGTGTTGTGCTCAGATGACAGGTGAGCTAAATAATGACATCCAGTGCCTGTGCTCAGATGACTGGTGAGCTAAATAATGACATCCAGTGTTGTGCCCAGATGACTGGTGAGCTAAATAATGACCTCCAGTGCCTGTGCTCCGATGACTGGTGAGCTAAATAATAACATCCAGTGTTGTGCTCAGATGACTGGTGAGCTAAATAATGACCTCCAGTATTGTGCTCAGATGACTGGTGAGCTAAATAATGACATCCAGTGTTGCTCTCAGATGACTGGTGAGCTAAATAATGACCTCCAGTGCCTGTGCTCAGATGATTGGTGACTTAAATAATGACATCCAGTGTTGTGCTCAGATGACTGGTGAGCTAAATAATGACATCCAGTGCCTGTGCTCAGATGACTGGTGAGCTAAATAATGACAGCCAGTGTTGTGCTCAGATGACTGATGAGCTCAATAATGACATCCAGTGTTGTGCTCAGATGACTGGTGAGCTAAAAAGTGACCTCCAGTGTTGTGCTCAGATGACTGATGAGCTAAATAATGACCTCCAGTGCCTGTGCTCAGATGTCTAGTGAGCTATATAGTGACCTCCAGTGTTGTGCTCAGATGACTGGTGAGCTAAATAGTGACCTCCAGTGTTGTGCTCAGATGACTGGTGAGCTAAATAGTGATTTCCAGTGTTGTGCTCAGATGACTGGTGAGCTAATTAATGACCTCCAGTGCCTATGCTCAGTTCACTGGTGAGCTAAATAGTGACCTCCAGTGTTGTGCTCAGATGACTGGTGAGCTAAATAATGACCTCCAATGCCTGTGCTCAGTTGTCTGGTGAGCTAAATAGTGACCTCCAGTGTTGTGCTCAGATGACTGGTGAGCTAAATAGTGACCTCCAGTGTTGTGCTAAGATGACTGGTGAGCTAAATAATGACCTCCAGTGCCTGTGCTCAGATGACTGGTGAGCTAAATAATGACATCCAGTGTTGTGCCCAGATGACTGGTGAGCTAAATAATGACCTCAAGTGCCTGTGCTCAGATGACTGGTGAGCTAAATATTGACCTCCAGTGTTGTGCTCAGATGACTGGTGAGCTAAATAATGACATCCAGTGGTGCTCTCAGATGACTGGTGAGCTAAATAATGACCTCCAGTGCCTGTGCTCAGATGACTGGTGACCTAAATAATGACATCCAGTGTTGTGCTTAGATGACTGGTGAGCTAAATAATGACATCCAGTGCCTGTGCTCAGATGACTGGTGAGCTAAATAATGACATCCAGTGTTGTGCTCAGATGACTGGTGAGCTAAATAATGACATCCAGTGTTGTGCTCAGATGACTGGTGAACTAAATAATGACATCCAGTGTTGTGCTCAGATGACTGGTGAGCTAAATAATGACCTCCAGTGTTGTTCTCAGATGACTGGTGAGCTAAATAATGACCTCCAGTGTTGTGCTCAGATGACTGGTGAGCTAAATAATTACCTCCAGTGTTGTGCTCAGATGTCTAGTGAGCTTTATAGTGACCTCCACTGCCTTTGCTCAGATGTCTGGTGAGCTAATTAATGACACCCAGTGCCTGTGCTGAGATGTCTTGTGGGCTAAAGAATGACATAGAGTGCCCGTGCTCAGTTGACTGGTGATCTAAATAATAACATCCAGTGTCTGTGCTCAGTTAACGGGTGAGCTAAATAATAACATACAGTGCCTGTGCTCAGTTGACTGGTGAGCTAAATATTAACCTTCAATGCCTGTGCGTATATGTCTGGTGAGCTAAATAATGACATCCAGCGCATGTGCTCAGTGTTGTGCTCAGATGTCTAGTGACCTCCAGTGTTGTGCTCAGATGACTGGTGAGCTAAATAATAACCTTCAGTGCCTTGCTCATGTGACTGGTGAGCTAAGTAATGAACCCCAGTGCCTTTGCTCAGATGTCTGGTGAGCTAAATAATGACATCCAGTGCCTGTTCTCAGATGTCTAGTGAGCTAGATAATAACCTCCAGTGCATGTGCTCAGTTGACTTGTGAGCTAAATAATGACATCCAGTGCCTGTTCTCAGTTGTCTGGTGAGCTAAATAATAACCTCCATGGTTGTGCTCAGATGTCTGGTGAGCTAAATAATGACATCCAGCGCCTGTGCTCAGTTGACTGTTGTGCTAAGTAATGAACCCCAGTGCCTTTGCTCAGTTTTCTGGCGAGCTAAATAATAACCTCCATCGTTGTGCTCAGATTTCTGGTGAGCTAAATAATAACCTCCATCGTTGTGCTCAGATTTCTGGTGAGCTAAATAATGAACTCCGGTGCATGTGCTCAGATGTCTGGTGAGCTAAATAATGACATCCAGTGCATGTGCTCAGTTGACTGGTGAACTAAATAATAACCTCCAGTGCATGTGCTCAGGTGACTGGTGAGCTAAATAATGAACTCCAGTGCCCATGTGTGAACAGATGGTACCTGGCTGTTTTTATCAATTAACGTATTGATTCAAGAGGACACGTCGACGAGTGGTTTATCGATTTTTATAAACATTTCACAATGTGGAAAGTAAATATTTCCGTAAAAGCGTTTAATTGTTTTATCGACAGAACTTTTACGTGATCATTTCCAAACTGACTAGTACCTAGCTGTGATTGATTTGATGGGGCTTAACGCCTTTTCAAGATTATTTCAATTATATGACGGCGACGCTTCACTTATTCGTGATCCCTGAGTAAACAAACCAGTACTAGACAAGGATGTGTGCCTTGTTGAAAGGCACTCCTGGGTGACAGCAAATTTAGACATGGCAATACAAGTTGTATTACCTAGGTTGAAGAATAGGCTACGTAGACAATTGATCGATTGAATGGGGCTTAAAACAGGGTCACGTTTCCGTTACTTTATCAGTGACCGATTTACATATTATTGACGCCGCGTGGAAGCGCGGCGTCAGTATGGGATAGGTTTTAATTTTGTACTATGGGGTGACGTAATCGAAAAGGGAGCAACCAACACATATTATTGTAAAGAAAAACTCTGTAATATGTTTGAAAAAACAGCCTTTATGATTGAATAAATTGTATTAACTGATTTAAGAAACAACAAGATACAAAATATGTACATCTTTTACCGTTGTTACAAAACTTTAGATAAATTTAAATTGTTTTTAATAACTGTTCCCCAACTAACTAGGCTAAGCTTTTTTTATGACTTGGTTTACGGAGTTTACTAGGCAACGCTTTTTAAATTGTTTGGTTTACTGCTCTGACGAGCTCAGAAAAAAGATTCGGGTGATGTTTTTTCCTATTTATATTTGTTGTATAACAAAACTTAAAACGTTCCTCCCCATACAGTTGTTCATTCAGACCATTGTATTCTTGCTATATGTTGATTATACATGAGAACTGTTTCTTTTAATTTCGTAAATGCTTAATTTTGATATAAAATATCTTTAAACTTGTTAGAATTATTTGTATTTTTTATTTATATACTCTCGTTTTTTTTTTTTTTTTATCATACTTCTGCTCAACTGGAATGAGAATAGACTTCCCTCTCTCCTTCCAAAGTTTGTGTCACGCTTAACTTATAACTAGAGGCATTTACACTTAAGTTAATATCTGTTAATATTTCAGTATCTATGTTTTTTGGTTATCTAATTGATTTAGTTAGAGAAGATATAAAATTAAGAAACTTCAGCTTGTATGACACTTTGTTGTTGCAGTCAATGTTATTAAGCAAACGGTAAACCAAATGGTTTGAAGACTTAACTTGTCATTTCACGACTAAACTTTACATGCTGAATATCACATAGATCATAGCATATAAAGTGTATAATCCCTACGTCAAAATGGACCCTTTTTGCTCTTGATAACATTTTATTATAGACTATGGTATCCAGGTGAGCAATAAAGGAACATCTTGGCCTTCTTGTTCAAAATAGTTACATATTGTCCGTTTGCACAGGTTATTTAAATGTATTGAACTGCATCTGCTTTCCTTTAAGTCATGCTTTAAAACCATGCGCGGCGTCTTTGATGCTTAGCATCAAAATTCGTCTTGTTATTCAAGTGACCAGTAATGATATATTTATATACTAGCAAAGGAGCAGGCAAGAAGTGTTCAATTATATAACGACGTTTCCTGGGTAAGTCGTCAGCATCGAGCTTTAGTTTATGAAACTGAATCAGGTAGATATCATCGAGTAACATAGCGTACAATGGATTATTGAATGGGGTGTCAGTATCTTCACCATCTGTGTATATGCAGGTAAAAATTCGTCCCCCGTCGTCTATCCTCCGAGGTTCGTTACCCAGTCGCGGAGCGGTGTTCATGGTGGTTTGCACTTTGGCAATGTACATTTCCTGGACTTGTACTGGTTCGTGTACCCATGGATCATGAATAAGTGAACTGTTATAACTGTGATAACCGTAATACTGTTGAAAACGGCGTAAAACCCCATACAGACGCTTTCTGGTGGTGCAATTTCCCATCCCAGTACCAGACTGTCATATAATGAATAACATTTATACCACAGGTTCCTGGCGTGGGGTGTGGTGTGGTATGGTATTTAAATAATATGTAAAAACAATGGACCCATAATAAATAAATAACTTATTTTTTCAACTTATACACACCCGTTTATATAAATAAATAAAAATTTCACGGTCAATTTTTGTTTAATATAAAAAATATCTTTACCGTTATATATGTATATATATATATGTGTACGATAGTGTATATTATACGATGTTTTTCAAATGTCGTCTTATTCAGAGGCATAAACAAAGAATCAGTTAACGCTTCACCTTCCCTAATACAGACGACATTTGAAAACATTGTGGCAAAAAGAAAAAAATGCTCACAATGAGCACTTTCTCCATTTTCCATCATTATTTCAAATACTTTATTCATTAATTATACCCCACCATGTATAGAGAGTGTCAGTATTTCTGCCTTGGATGTTTTACAAGTCGTCTTCTGCAGATTTTTGAATATGACAATGTTTGAAAAAATGGTTAACTCTTTCCAACAAACAACACATCTGCAGCAGGCAACTTTGAAATTATCAATGTCAAATTATACAAAATCTCTATAAAAGAAAGTATGATTATTGAATAGAGTTAACAAATTGTGGCAACAGGAAAACATTGCTCATTATGAGCAATTAATCCTTTTGCCACAATGATTTCAAAAGTCGTCTGCTGCAGAGGCGTCACAAAGCGTCTATATGTGGGAAAGGGTTACATTAACAGAACAGAAATCGTGTCCTACCTTCTTTCTTGTTTTGCCATTCCTCAGCACTATACCGAATGTCTTCGTACTCGACTTTAGCTATCGCGAACACCATACGCAGCGACTCTGCGGCCCCACGAGCATCAAAATAATGTAATTTGTAGGTGGGTTTTGAATCTTTTCCAGCCATGTTGATTTGTTTTTTCAAACTACAAATGTGTGAATGCTACAGGTCTCTGAGAGAGAGAGAGATATATATATACACGTCAGTGTTTATGAACCGCCCTTAGATAACTGTTCTCTCTACCAATGCGTGCGAGTTATATCTTGTATGTATACACGGAGTAGAGAATTGACAATAGCCTTGTTCCAGGTCACCGTGTGGTTTAAGTTAAAAACAAATTGGCGGCAGATCTAGACGTCTTTGAATATTTTCTTGCAAGAATATGGTAAGTATTCATTTATGAAGGTATAATTACTGGTGGAAAAATTTGAAAGCCTTGTGGTAAATGTAGAAATTCCTCGTTTTGAGAAATTTCTCCTTTTGTCACAATGTTTTCAAACGTCGTCAGCTGCATATGTGTGGGAAATGGTTAATGCAACTCATTTACTGCAGATGACATTTGAAAACATCGAGCTTCAAATGTGAAATATCTCTAGAACTAAAAGTATAACTATTGAATATAGTTTGGAAGCATGTAAACGTACCAGAAATTTTCTCATTTTGTTTCAATGTTTTCAAAACGGCGTCTGCTATCGACGCGTCATACTGTGTCTTCATGTTAAAGGAAAATGATGTTGATATCAGCAAACCACAAACAGATAACATGCATTATTAAAACATGAAAATAAACAGCGGGTGCTAATCAGGCGTGAAATGTCAAACCGTATCAAAACAAAACGTGAAAATGAGCACGAATGGGTTAATACACTAAGTACAATATGTCTGCGCTTTATATTAATGATTGTAAAGTAGACAACATTAGAGATATCTTGTGAAGTAATGGGATAATACACTAAGTACAATATGTCTCTGTTTTATATTGATGATTGTAAAGTAGACAACATTAGAGATATATTGTGAAGTAATTTGGTAATACACTAAGTACAATATGTCTGCGCTTTATATTGATGATTGTAAAGTAGACAACATTAGAGATATATTGTGAAGTAATTTGGTAATACACTAAGTACAATATGTCTGCGCTTTATATTGATGATTGTAAAGTAGACAACATTAGAGATATCTTGTAAAGTAATGGGATAATACACTAAGTACAATATGTCTGCGCTTTATATTGATGATTGTAAAGTAGACAACATTAGAGATATCTTGTGAAGTTATGGGTTAATACACTAAGTACAATATGTCTGCGCTTTATATTGATGATTGTAAAGTAGAAAACATTTGAGATATCTTGTGAAAATGAATTCGCTTATTAATCTCGAGTCCGTTTCCAGTCCTGATCATGTCACTAGTACTGAAACGGAAGGCGTTTCAGGAAGCTGCGACTATTGGTAACAGGTTTACACACAGTTAATCACATAAGTGTCAGAGTAAAAGTTCTACAGGATGCCCTAGAAAAGAAGGGATGACTGAAGGAGAAGGAGAGGGCAGTACCCACAAGATAGGGATAGTGGCAGTAAAGTGAATGAGATGCCCGATTGCACTGTGCTGGTGCCCACAAGCGCTGCGGACGTATCATTGGCATTTTCATAAGAATGTTTGTCTTGATGATATCTAAGTAAATATAGAATATGGGTCATATTAGGTCAGAAACTAGGTCACTAGGCCAAATTGAAGGGACATCTTGCTAACACTCTGGAGGAGGCATTTTTAACTTGAGCATGTTATAACTGTTTCATAATGTTTGTCTTGATGATATGTAGGCCAAGTTCGAATATTGGTCATGTCTGTTCAAAAACTAGATCACTATACCAAATTGAAAGAAAATCTCGTTAACACTGTACAAGACGCATTTCTTTTGCATCAGCAGGATACAATTAGGTGAGAATGTATATCTTTATGATATCTAGGCAAAGTTTGAATATGGGTCATGCCGGGTCAAAAACTAGGTCACAAGGCCAAACTGGAGGAAAAATCTTGTTAACACTCTGGAGGCCGCATTTTTTGCTTCTGCAGCTTGAAATTGTGCCTGAATATCTTAAGTGTTAACGAAGACAGGCGAAGATTAATGAACCTAGGATCATCGTTTCAAGAGAATGCTGGATCTGGTCATTATTCAGGACATTGCGCCAGCGCGTTCTAGTTTTGTTGTGATATATATCCTGTGTGTATGTTTATACGAAACACGTATAGACCCTTACGATTAACCCTTTCGTGCTTGCAGACGGATAGTCGACGCATCTGCATCATACGACACTTGTAAACATTGTGGCAAAAGGAGCAATTGCTCGTTTTGAGCAATTTCACCTTTTGTCTCAATGTTTTCAAAAGTCGTCTGCTGCAGAAGCGTCAGAAAGCGTCAATATGTGGGAAAAGTTTAATAGCATTAGTATCGATTACTGGTGGTAATTTGATCATATCTCTTATGTGTAGACGACCTTTGACCAACGTGTAGCAGTGATTGATTAGGGTTTAACACGGTTTTCAACAATTTTTCAGTCATATCACGGCGACCAGTTCACCTACTCATGCGTTTCCTGGCTTTTTCAAACCAGTACTCGACACAACATACTTTTAAAGCAACTGGCTGCTTTTCCACATAGACTGTAAGCCCATTGGTGAAAGACGAATGATACATGTCACAGTGACTTTTGTCAAACGTCGGAAAGAATGTCGGCCGAGCTAGGGTTTGAACTCAAAACCCCTAGATTGACAGCTACCGTAGCAGCCGACTTGACTTGAGAAAAAGGTTCAACATAAGCAAACCGTCCACATATTTCAATGTTTATTCAAACCTATCTAAGGAATCCGCCGTTGCCTAGTAGTTAGTGTCGGGTATTTGGAACCTGGCGTCCCGAGATCGATCTCCAGTCGGGGCTGTCATTGACAAGGCACATTTCCTAGCCATGTACTGGTTTTGTTGACCAAAGGATCTTGAATGAAGTCAACTGTTGGCGTGTGTGCTCATTGACAAGGCACATTTCCTAGCCTGTTAACCCATGGATCATGACTGAAGTAAACTGTCGGCGTGATACAACTAAAATATTGTTTAAAACGGTGTAAAACCCTAATAATTGCTTAATTAATTGATTAATTGATTGTGGCTTAACGTCGTTTTCAACAATATTTCAGTGATATCACGGTGGCCAGTTCACCTACGCGTGCGTTTCCTAGCTTTCTCACACGAGTTATCCACACAACGCTCTTTCCAAGCAACTGGTTGCTTTTCCACATAGACTGTAGGCTCATTGGTGAAAGACGAATGACGCTTGTCACAGTGAATTTTGTTAAACGGCGGAAAGAATGTTGGCCGAGCTGGGATTCGAACTCAAAATCTCTGGATTGAAAGCCCTTGTCGCAACCGACTGAGCTACCGATGCTCGGTAAACCCAACAACTGAAAACTTTACTTCAGTTATTCCAGATGTTCTTATTATGAGCCCTCCGTCGAGAAAACCAACAGTGTGGTCTCTGCGTAATATATCGAACAGATCAGCCTGCGCAGTCCGCTCAAGCTAATCCGGCCAGACACATTCCGTCTCAGGGATAAATAGGTATAGAGTAACACTTCCTGGAACAGAAATCCACAGGAGGCTAAAAGTGTCTGTCCGGGTTAGCATGCGCGGACTGCGCAGGCTGATCTGAGTATATATTTTACGCGGAGTCCACACTATTGGTTTTCTCGTTGGACGGCTCTTATGTTCATTTGACTCGTAAATATTCAAACCTAACGACTAGAAAACAACCAACCAACATGTATGGCTATGTTTTACTTATCAGTCCTTTCCTATATACAGACGCTTTGTGTCGCACCCGCTACAGACGACCTGTGTAAAACGGTCTGGCAAAGAGAGAAATTGGTCATAATGAGCAATTTCTATTACCACAATGTTTTCAATTTTATTAAATCAGTGTTTTTTTTTCATTTATAGAGAGTTTCCACATTTTTGACTAAATGTTTATCATTTAAATGACCCAGTGCAGGAGATGCGCTACTTCAACATGTGAACAGTGAGTAATGCCGTTGTGGTATTAGACCATGCCTGACACATTAACGTAATGGATGTCCGTACCGTAGTGGTATTAGACCATGCCTGACACTTTAACGTAATGGATTGACGTACCGTAGTGGTATTAGACCATGCCTGACACTTTAACGTAATGGATTTCCGTACCGTTGTGGTATTAGACCATGCCTTGACACTTTGACGTAATGGATTTCCGTACCGTTGTGGTATTAGACCATGCCTTGACACTTTAACGTAATGGATTTCAGTACCGTTGTGGTAATAGACCATGCCTTGACACTTTAACGTAATGGATTTCCGTACCGTTGTGGTATTAGACCATGCCTTGACACTTTAACGTAATGGATTTCAGTACCGTTGTGGTAATAGACCATGCCTTGACACTTTAACGTAATCGATTTCCGTACCGTAGTGGTATTAGACCATGCCTGACACATTAACGTAATGGATTTCCGTACCGTTGTGGTATTAGACCATGCCTTGACACTTTAACGTAATGGATTTCCGTCCCGTAGTGGTATTAGACCATGCCTGACACATTAACGTAATGGATTTCCGTACCGTTGTGGTATTAGACCATGCCTTGACACTTTAACGTAATGGATTTCCGTACAGTTGTGGTATTAGACTATGCCTGACACTTTAACGTAATGGATTTCCGTACCGTTGTGGTATTAGACCATGCCTGACACTTTAACGTAATGGATTTCCGTACAGTTGTGGTAATAGACCATGCCTTGACACTTTAACGTAATGGATTTCCGTACCGTTGTGGTATTAGACCATGCCTGACACTTTAACGTAATGGATTTCCGTACAGTTGTGGTAATAGACCATGCCTGACACTTTAACGTAATGGATTTTTGTACCTGTGTGTTAACTCTGGGATCAATGGAGATGTGTCGAACTATAGCTGTCACATCAAAGCTCTTTAGTAAGTACACTTTTTTGTGCGTAATGATTTTACAAGCAGTAGGGCTTATCTTGAAAAAAACAACAACAAAAAATCTGCGTCGTCTGCGTCGTCTGCGTCTGCGTCTGCGTCGTCTGCGTCTGCGTCGTCTGCGTCTGCGTCGTCTGCGTCTGCGTCGTCTGCGTCTGCGTCGTCTGCGTCTGCGTCGTCTGCGTCGTCTGCGTCTGCGTCGTCTGCGTCTGCGTCGTCTGCGTCGTCTGCGTCGTCTGCGTCTGCGTCGTCTGCGTCGTCTGCGTCTGCGTCGTCTGCGTCTGCGTCGTCTGCGTCGTCTGCGTAGTCACACAGCTTTAAACTCAAAACACGTTCAACATTTTTAAATGAAACTTGTCTATACCAAGTCACATATTTCTGGCTTTAATAATTATTCAGTTATGTCACTTGTTCGACTTAGTAAAAAACAGACGAGGATTGGTGTTCGCTCCGCAGCGCACTTGTTTTAAAAACATTGCGCCGTCTTCCTTTTAAAAAATACAAATATTGGTTGTCATGTATCGTTTTGGGGTGTTTTTTCTAGGGTTTTTAAAAAAGATATTGGAAAAGGAGACTTACTGAATGAACATTTCGAGCGATACATGTTCAATGTTTGCTAAAATCGTCACGTAAACATACGTTAAAGATCATCCGTATTAACGACAGTGTATACCCTTTCCCACTTGTAGACACGTTCTGACCGAGGTACAGCGGACAATTCATGTAAACATTGTGGCAGAAGGAGAAATTGCTCATAATGAGTCGCAATTTCTGCGTTTTTCCACTATGTTTTTTTTACTCTATTCAGATATGATACTTTCATTCGTAGATTGATTGATTGATTGATTGGGGTTGAACGCCTTTTTCAAAAAGAATTCAGTCATATCACGGCGACCAGTTCACCTACCCATGCGTTTCCTGGTTTTCCCACACCAGTACACCACACAACATACTTTCCAAGCAACTGGCTGCTTTTCCACATGGACTGTTAAACGGCCCATTAGTGAAAGACGAATGACGCAGGTCATTCATTCGTAGAGATTTACAATATGTGTGCCTAGATGTTTTTACAAACTTGTTATATAAGGGAAAGTGATGAAACAACGCATTATTTATCTATAGTTCTGAAAACCTTGTTCAATCCACTTATTAAACACAATTACATGCAAGTATCATTTTTGATGCATCGATTTTTTTGTTTATAGTTCTAAGAATAGTTCGTTATTGTCAACTAATGTCATTACTAAGTATTCTGTCGCTGTAATTTCATTCATGTATATGGCGTAAAGAAACAAGAGACACATAGACAACATTTATGTTAATCATGAGCTTGAACAAACTTGTACAAAGATCATCATTTTGTTACATCAATCTTTATTTTGATAGTTCTAATAAAAGAAAAAAGTTCATTTTTGCCAAACAAGAGGTCATTAATACTTGTTCCTTCGCTTTGATCTAACGAATGAAAATTTCGTAAAGAAACAAGAAAGACATAGATAACGTTTAGATGTATCAAGAGCTTAAACAAACTTGTAAAACGCTTATCAATTTACCTTGACCTATTTTATCCCTTTTAATAAAAACATTCCACGGCGATATGTTTTAACCCTTTTCCACTTGTAGGCGCACTTTGACGCATCTGCAACAGACGGCATTTGAAAACCCTCTGGCTAAAGGAGAAAGTGTTCATAATTAGCAGTTTCTCCAACTTGCCACAATTGTTCAACTTTATTCAATAATTATACCATCATTAACTATAGAAAGTTTCATATATTTATCTAGAGATGTTTTAAATGTTGTCTGCTGCAGATTTTTTTTTTTTGTTAAAAAAGGGATAATCAAATATGCCGCACAAAGTGTATTTGTACAAAAAGATGACGCGTATGGGATATCCGGACCTGGCACCGCTTGTTCGTTTGCTTTCTGTCGTTGTTTACCCTTGGGGCCTACATACTGTGCCTATGCGTAGACAGATATGTCTAAATTCGGGGCCTACATACTGTGCGTTGGCGTAGACAGATATGTCTAAATCCGGGGTCTACATACTGTGCGTATGCGTAGACAGATATGTCTAAATTCGGGGCCTACATACTGTGCGTATGCGTAGACAGATATGTCTAAATTCGGGGCCTACATACTGTGCGTATGCATAGACAGAGATGTCTAAATTAGGGGCCTACATACTGTGCGTATGCGTAGACATATATGTCTACATTCGGGGTCTACATACTGTGCGTATGCGTAGACAGATATGTCTTAATTCGGGGCCTACATACTGTGCGTATGCATAGACAGAGATGTCTAAATTAGGGGCCTACATACTGTGCGTATGCGTAGACAGATATGTCTAAATGTGGGGCCTACATACTCTGCATATGCGTAGACAGAGATGTCTAAATTCGGGGCCTACATACTTTGCGTATGCGTAGACAGAGATGTCTAAATGTGGGGCCTACATACTATGCGTATGCGTAGACAGAGATGTCTAAATTCGGAGCCGACATACTTTGCGTATGCGTAGACAGAGATGTCTAAACTCGGGGCCTACAAACTGTGCGTATACGTAGACTGGTATAGGTATTTTCTGGACGGAATACCCAGTCGGCCGTATTTGGATAGACTGTGCTTAAATAGCGAAAGCGTACTGGTGGCATGTGCTTAAAGAGATCCTTTACATTTGAGAAGTCCGGCGAGAAAACCAACATTATGGCCTCTGCGTAATGTATTGACCCAGATCAGCATGCGCAGTCCTCGCAGACTGATCCGGGCCGACACACTCCGTCTCAGGGGAATAGAGGTATAGAGTATTGATTCCTGAAACAGAAAATCCACAGGAGGCGAAAAGTGTATATCCGGGTAAGCCTGTGCGGCATGCTTATGCTGATCCGGGTCTATACTCAACGCAAAGTCCACAGTGTTGGTTTTTTCGCGAGACGGCTCAGTTATCATTATTTGTTTGAATGGTGTTTTACGCCGAAATCAACAATAAACGGCGTTCCTTACGTTATTTACCGATTATACCGGTGTAGCGTGAAATGATAGAAACCGTGAAAAACACGAGACCAACCGGAAGTCTCGCGAATTTTACACTACTTCGTAAGGAATAAAAGATTTATCCAGAGTCGGCCGGATTTTGATAGACGTTGCTCAAATATCGACATCGCATTGGTGACATTCGCTTTAGTGCGCCTTTACATTTATCTTTATTTGTTTGAATGGTGTTTAACACCGTAACACTTTCAGTCGAGCCCCGGTAGCTCAGTCGGTAGCGACGCGGGCTCTGAATCCAAAAGTTGTGAGTCTTGAATCCCAGCTCGGTCAACATTCTTGACATAAAAAAATGTGACAAACGTCATTTCTTTCACCAATAAGCTTACAGTCTATGTGGAAAAGCAGCCAGTTGTTTGGAAAGTATGTTGTTCGTCGTATAGATTACTGGTGTGAGAAAGCTAGAAAACACATGAGTATGTGAACTGGCCGCCGTGAATATGACTGAACAATTGTTGAAATGGGCGTTAAGCCCTAATCAATCAACAATATTTAAGTTATATAACGGCATTCCTTAGATCATATACAACATCAGTCGATATGCTATCCCCACAACCCTGAGCGCCAAGGGAGGGAATTCATTTCTTCCATTCTCTCAAGTCAGACGCTCTTATCACTCAACTTCACTTTTTAAACTAAATTGAACTCTTTCAGCGCCTTATAGTTTATAGTAGACTCTTCCATTTTCATTAACGGGCGTTTCCATTTAACATATGATAAGAGTTTTTGAAAATTCTGATAAATAAACGGGAAACAATGCTGATTTCAGGTGAGACAAAAAGCCTCTATATTGCCATTAGCACTGACGGAGTTCAATACAATGCAACAGATGTCGAATCTCGCATTCTTTTCAACCACATTTCAACGGGAAACAAGGGTATACAATTGAACAAATATTGACAATGACAATACTTTTATTTGCTAAAAGCCCACCGGCTCACGCAAAGTTACTAAATAATTACAAAACAACAGTTAGTGTAATCATACTTGTAAGACTTATCATTTTGCCGCATTTTCTAGTATAGACAACTGGAAATCCAGAATCTTTGCAAAATAAGTATTGTGGGAAAAAGAGAATAAGCATTACAGCACCTTCACCCATTGCGACCGCAAACTCTCAATTCTTGGGTTATATATATATATACTTGAGAAGCACCGTAAATCGTTCGCAACCACTATAGATCCAAATCAGCCAGCGCATTTGCAAGAAAGCTACAAACAAATATTGCTTCGGTTTATTTCTGTGCGTGTGGTGTTTTTTTTCCTCAAAATGATAAGAAAGATTAAGATGTCCTTAGCAGTCTTTCATACATATATAAATTCTACAAACAATCGTTTGTACACACTCTGTGGTTGGTCATCTCTTATCTTTAACCTGTTCCCTCATACATATGTATTATGAACCTCAACATTAGACGACTTTTGAAACCATTGTTAAAAAAGGAGAAATTGCTCCTAATGAGTAAGTTCCCCTTTTACCACAATGTTTTCAATACAACTTAAAAATGTGTTAACAATTTATAATATACATTCATAATTTAACAATAATTATTTGTTATAGTTTACCCGGCCCCATGGGCCTATAAGTCACCGAAGAATATACGTTACATTATATCTATCACACAAATATACATAAATTACATACAAATTATCGTGATCGGACTTTCAATTATATGAAAAATTATATGAAAAACGATTATTGTTTTAATGCATATTATATATAATAGATAGTTTAAGTGTTTATATAAGAGGTAATTGCACTGTTTTCTGCTCTTAGATAAATTAATGGTTTACATAAGAGGTAATTGCACTGTTTTCTTCTCTTCGATAAGTTGAGTGTTTACATACAATAACGGGTAATTGCACCGTTTTCTTCTCTTAGATAAGTTAAGTGTTTACATACAATAACTGGTAATTGCACTATTTTCTTCTCTTAGGTAAGTTAAGTGTTTACATTAGACGTAACAATAACTGGGAATCGCACTGTTTACTGTTTAAGTGTTTACGTAAGAGGTAATTGCACCATTTTCTTCTCTTAGATAAATTAAGTGTTTACATAAGAGGTAATTGCACTATTTTCTTCTCTTAGATAAATTAAGTGTTTACATAAGAGGTAATTGCACTATTTTCTTCTCTTAGATAAATTAAGTGTTTACATGAGAGGTAATTGCACTGTTTTCTTCTCTTAGATAAGTTAAGTGTTTACATACAATAACTGGTAAGTGGACTGCTTTCTTTTCTTAGATAGGTTAAGTGTTTACATACAATAACTAATAATTGCACTATTTTCTTCTCTTAGATAAGTTAAGTGTTTACATAAGAGGTAATTGTACTGTTTTCTCCTCTTAGATAAGTTAAGTGTTTATGTAAGAGGTAATGGTACTGTTTTCTTCTCTTAGATAAGTTAAGTGTTTACATAAAATAACTGGTAATTGCACAATATCTTCTCTTAGATAAGTTAAGTGTTTACGTACAATAACTGGTAATTGCACTGTTTTCTTCCCTTAGATAAGTTAAGTGTTTACATAAGAGGTAATTGTACTGTGTTCTTCTCTTGGATAAGTTAAGTGTTTATATAAGAGGTAATTGCACTGTTTTCTTCTCTTAGATAAGTTAAGTGTTTATATAAGAGGTAATTGTACTGTTTTCTTCTCTTAGATAAGTTGAGTGTTTACATACAATAACGGGTAATTGCACCGTTTTCTTCTCTTAGATAAGTTAAGTGTTTACATACAATAACTGGTAATTGCACTATTTTCTTCTCTTAGGTAAGTTAAGTGTTTACATTAGACGTAACAATAACTGGGAATCGCACTGTTTTCTTCTCTTAAATAAGTTAAGTGTTTACATAAAATAACTGGTAATTGTACTGTTGTCTTCTCTTAAATAAGTCAAGTGTTTATATAAGAGGTCATTGTAATGTTTTCTTCTCTTAGATAAGTTAAGTGTTTACATACAATAACTGGTAAGTGGACTGCTTTCTTTTCTTAGATAGGTTAAGTGTTTACATACAATAACTGGTAATTGCACTTTTTTCTTCTCTTAGATAAGTTAAGTGTTTACATAAGAGGTAATTGTACTGTGTTTTTCTCTTAGATAAGTTAAGTGTTTATATAAGAGGTAATTGCACTCTTTTCATCTCTTAGATAAGTTAAGTGTTTATATAAGAGGTAATTGTACTGTTTTCTTCTCTTGTATAAGTTAAGTGTTTACATACAATAACTGGTAAGTGGACTGCTTTCTTTTCTTAGATAGGTTAAGTGTTTACATACAATAACTGGTAAATGCACTATTTTCTTCTCTTAGATAAGTTAAGTGTTTATATAAGACGTAGTTGACTGTTTTCTTCTCTTAGATATGTTAAGTGTTTATATAAGAGGTAATTGTACTGTTTTCTTCTCTCAGATAAGTTAAGTGTTTACATACAATAACTGGTAAATGCACTATTTTCTTCTCTTAGATAAGTTAAGTGTTTATATAAGAGGTAATTGTACTGTTTTCTTCTCTTAGATAAGTTAAGTGTTTACATACAATAACTGGTAAATGCACTATTTTCTTCTCTTAGATAAGTTACGTGTTTGCATATACTGACTGGTAATTGCATTGTTTTTATCTCCAAGGTAAAGACCTGTTCATGATACCTGATTTAAATGTTATCACCAATGTGAGCAAATACGCGGTTTGAACGCATTTGAAAAGGTATGTTCATATACATACAAAGTATACATGTATTTGCATCGAGTTTTGGGGTAGTGCAAACGTTAAATTACGTAGCATGCCAACTTACATGCTATGTAAATGCTTGTGGTCAACGCACACTGTAGTAAATACATGTAGTGATTGTATTTCTCATATGTCACAGCCAGGACAACTGGCCGCTGTGATATGACTCAAATGCTATCTCAACCGTGTTCAACCGCAACCAGTGAAACTTATTATAAGTCAAAACGACAAAAATCGAAAAAACTATTCACTCACAACTCATGATAACTCGATCACAATAGGCTTTAAAATTACTTGCCATTACTATTAAATTGTATAGTTCTATAGTTGATTAGTTTACATGAACTATGTACATGTACTAGAAGATTAAACTATGTTTAACGCCTGCATAGCAAACTTTGACTGACCCTTTTCTTACTGCACGAATGTGAAAACTGATCTGAATTGTCGCTGTTCCTCAAGTTCTGAAGGTCTGTTTTCGTGTGATGCGGTCTATATATAAGTATTGGATATATGCATCTGTGGAGTGTCTTATCTATAATAGAAAGACAATGACTGTGTCCGTGTGGTCAGTTTGGCCAATCTTCTGTTTAATAGGTAAGATTGTCATCTCTCTTGATGTATAATATGTATGTATAATAGTTCAATTTAATTCAATTTCTGTATTTGCATATAGCATTTTACCTGTTGTTTCAACACAATTCACATTTATTAGGTAATACATATACTGTATAAGTGGTAAAGTTCGCGCCGTGGAAATGTTTGAGAATTTGGCATGTCACAGTGGTCCCGCCGAACCACATTGTCAAATTAAATTTCCCGCATTGTTTTGTGGGATAAAATAACAACATAATCTTTATTTGCAGGTTTTATTGAATTTGACGCTAGGTTTTCGATACAATTTTTCTAAAAAGTACTAGTTGTCTGCATATTTTACTACGTAGCGCAGAACTCGCTGAAATTAGTCCGCGCACAGTCTGACGTCACAATCTTGTATTTTCACCAGGTGGTGATACGGAATTTTAATCCGTCGTGTCTGAACTGCGCGTGTCAATCTGCATGTATTTCCACCGGAAAATGTACAGGCATATAATAATAGGTTTTATCGCACTGGTTCGTAGGTCAATTTCAGTCACAGATTTCGTTTTTATTTTATTTGCAATACGGTCAGATTTATAATTCTGGAATACAGATTTTAATTCATCCTTATTTTTTTTATATACTTGGAATTGCATCCAGTGGTGGCAGCTGGTCAGTGCATGAGGGTGGAATGTAGACGAATTTGTTGTTGTTCTCCATCAGTTTCGCTAGTAAGGTCTGACTGCGGTGTGCTTTAAACACGTCAAAGTGGCCAGAGCCGTCGTCTGGTTACACCTGTATAAGGAAACAAAACGTCTTGATAGTTTTAAAACCTAATAGTATAGTTTAGATAATGTAAACATTTGAGAAAAGTGTAAATAATTTAGAAAAACTTAGATGCTTATTGTGTGAACTCTATAAAAGCACCTTATTCGGATTTCTATAATTGTAATATGGTGTTAACCACTTCTCAGTTACATCAAATGTGCGCTAGACGACTTTAGAATTATCTTGGCAAAACATGTGGAAATCCTGACACCATCCAGTCAGTCGTAATGCTAACCCAGCAACCCTGACACCATCCAGTCAGTCGTACTGCTAACCCAGCAACCCTGACACCATCCAGTCAGTCGTACTGCTAACCCAGCAACCCTGACACCATCCAGTCAGTCGTACTGCTAACCCAGCAATCCTGACACCATCCAGTCAGTCGTACTGCTAACCCAGCAATCCTGACACCATCCAGTCAGTCGTACTGCTAACCCAGCAACCCTGACACCATCCAGTCAGTCGTAATGCTAACCCAGCAACCCTGACACCATCCAGTCAGTCGTACTGCTAACCCAGCAACCCTGACACCATCCAGTCAGTCGTACTGCTAACCCAGCAATCCTGACACCATCCAGTCAGTCGTACTGCTAACCCAGCAACCCTGACACCATCCAGTCAGTCGTACTGCTAACCCAGCAACCCTGACACCATCCAGTCAGTCGTACTGCTAACCCAGCAACCCTGACACCATCCAGTCAGTCGTACTGCTAACCCAGCAACCCTGACCGCCAAGGAGGGCAGCCATTACCACCATTTTAAAAGTCTTTGATATGACCCGGTCGGGGATAGAACCCGTGACTTCTCGCACCCGAGGCGGTCTATACAAAACGAGGAATTAATGGTAACGTAATGACATTTCATTAAAACAGAACACGAAAATATATACATATACCTTCACATATACTCACAAATATGTATATTACAGAACGAATACATATTGTAATACCGTTGCTTATCTTGAATTTGAAAACATAATGTTTCGTATTGATATGTTTAAAAAGTGTAATCAGATCATATTTCATCTAGATCAAATCAAAACAAATATGATTAGCAATGTTATTTAAAACTAAAATTAAGATGGCGTATAATACCTATATAGCGTCAATGACAATGGAACATTAAAATGTCATGTTAAATTCATGTTGTTTAAAACAGTGACATTATACAGTACAATCTCACTGTTGTGCATTACTAATATTACCCGTCTCTAAGACATTAGTCAAATATGTTTTCTATGTTCGTATAGAAGCGTTCATTGAATGCATGGCCAGATGTGGACAAGGCACTTGAACAATTGGCCCGATAGAAATTTAAAAAATAGCATACATTTTTGTACTGATGAGATATATGGGCGTGTTTGTTCTTTTCTTTTCCATTGCCTGTTTTTGGCCCTTCTCCGTGGCTAAGACATGTGCACATCGGTTTCGTCACCTGTTAGCAAGTAAGAAATAAACCGTCTTTTTCGGTTTGTTTGATTTTTAAGAAGTTCAGACGTTGTTTCCTTTGCTCCTCTGTGAGAAACTGAGGTTCACATCTAGCCCGGGTGCCAATACTTCTTCAGAATCGTTTTTATCCTACAATCGGACGTCCTGTTTCATCACAGCCTTTACGACAGTGGTGTTTGACTTAGTAATAGAGGTTTAAGGTCTACCATGACGTGCGTTATCTTTGACAGACAATTTCCCGGCTTTATACCACCTAAATAATGTATGCGTATACAGGGGACTAGATAAGAGGGAGTGAACAGGTTTTTTACCGACACTATTTATCTTATTACTTAACCAAATCCTATGTTGTAGGTACTCAAAAGAATACCCGCAACATAGGATTTGAATATCAAATAAAGATTGAGAACATGAAAAATGCCCCTTATCTAGAACTGAGGTCCATATATATATAACATAGCTCATCAAATATCTGCTTTGTATTGAAACCATTTTATATAAACAGGAGTTTCAATCTTTAGATTAGTGTTACAATGTAAATTGTATATCACTGCAGCTATTTCGTGCTAAAATATCTCGGACATTTGAAAAAGCAATTTGCACAAAATAAATGGGTGTTGGTAGCTTTTTAAACAAGAATTGTTTTAACCCTCCGACAAACAATAAATCTGCAGCAGACGACTTGGAAGTTATCAAATCCAAAATATAGAAACTCTCTATAAATGATAGTATGATTATTGAATAGCGTTGAAATTATTGTGACAAATGGAGAAATTGCTCAATATGAGCAATTTCTCCATTTGCCACTATGATTTAACAAGTTGTCTTGCTTCAGTGGCGTCAAAATGCGTCTACATGAGGGAAAGGGTTAACATTTATAATTTGTGGCAAAACTATTTTCATGACCCTCGTAATTTACATGCGATTTCCAGCAGAGAAAACCTGCCATTAATTGCAACTATGAACCATGAGCTGTGTCTATTATAAATATGCTATCAGCTGGGAAGTCAAAATATCTGTATTAGACTCTGTAAGTAATACGTGTGGCTTTAGCATTCTCGTGTAAGACCAATCAGACAGTGTTTATTTTATGACAATATAATATCACAAATTAATTTACAGCTTCTGTCAGTTCGAGATGTCCAAACGGATGGGTAACTTATGACGGGTCGTGTTATCTATTTTCACACCAGAAGGACACCTTTATTGAAGCTGGGGTAAATATAATTAAACGATATAAGTAAGTAAGTAAGTATGTAAATTGTTAATTACTGTGACATGTGTTACAAAGCATTTATAATATACAAGTAAGTAAGTAAGTAAGTAAATATTTTATTAAAGTGACATGTGTATAAGATATAATAAAAGATTTAACAAAGTTCGTTGAAAAAACACCCGGCCCCATGGGCCTATATGTCACTCTATATAAAGGTAATGTCTGTGTACATATATTCATTCATTTTTATCAATGTGTGGTACAAGCAGTCTATATACATATATACATATCTATAATTATTTCGACGATTTCGTGCGAGCATTGCGAACCTGCATCTTGTACAAGATGCAGTTATTGCACCCTCGAACAGAGCCATCTATAATTCTGATGATTTCGTCTTATTTTGAGGATTTTATTTGTACTGTACCGACATAAGTCTAGATACAATTACTGGTCATCAGTGCTACAGGCGCTCAATTATTTTTGTATTTACAAAAGCAAGTCGTCGTAATTGGTATAACCTAATCTTATGAGTAAAGTCACATAATATCAAATTTAACAAGCATTTTCAGTGAAAAGATATCCCCCGCCAACGATGGCTTGTTTGTAATTGATGGCTTGTTTGTGCATGAAGGTGTTTATGTTTAATGTGCAATTGACCTTTAAATTTCAACTTCTTCGCACAAGATGAAGGGGAAAGAATAGTTATGACACTGGTTTATCCCGTTCCGCGCCAAATTATAAAATATCGACTGGGATTACTTTATGATAAAATAGTTTAACGAAATAAATCAGAGGGACGATTAAATAAAACTGTATTTTCCGAAACTGCTTACTCGGGAACATCAATTATTGCAAAATAGTGCAGTCCAAGATAAGACGCCACCTTTAAAAGTGGCGTCTTATCTGGAACTGCACTATTTTCAACAGAATATTTATGCGGTGAAAGGGTTAATAATCAATATTACAAAACTAAAGGGGTGTCATTTGTTATTTCTTAAATAACACAGGAAAAATGTGAATACTAGGTTTTGCTTCTTATCTTTACTCTTCTTAAAGTGGAGCTAAAATGCATGGATAATTATGTATCAAACAGTGTTATAATAAATGTAAATGATTTTATACCATATGTATTCAGAAGTTCATTGCAGGATGTTGGTTGATATCACATTCAAGTTTCATCAAATTCTAGCAGCTAGTTACTGAGAAATAACTGTAGGCGTGGATTTTTTAATAAATCAGGGGCAGTAACTCTAAAAAAAATTAAGGAATCCAAAAAAGAGTTGGAGGGGAATAATGGCAGGAAGTTGGTTAATATTACATTCAAGTTTCATCAAATTCTAGCCGCTAGTTAATGAGAAACGGCTGCGAACGATTATTTTTTAATAAATCAAGGGAAATAACTCTAAGAAAAATTGACTAATCCAAATGAAAAATGAACAGGCATCATCCCAGTATAGTGGTTCATATTTATTTTAAGTTTCATGAAATTCTACCCGCTAGTTACTGAGAAATGGCTGAAAACGTAGATTTTTCAAAAAATCAAGGGCAATAACTCCAAGGAAAATTGACTAATCAAAATAAAAATTGGACGGGCATCATCCCAGTATAGTGGTTCATATTTATTATAAGTTTTATGAAATTCTACCAGCTAGTTACTGAGAAAATGCAGGTGACGGACGGAAGGACGGAAGGAAGGACGGAAGGAAAGAAGGAAGGACGGACGGACGGACGGACGCACGTCCGTCCGTCCGTCTGTCCGTCCGTCCGCCCCTTCCTTGAAAGGAGACGTTGCACGGATGCAAAATAAAACACGTGTAGTAGTGTGATTATTATATCATGTATGTTTGAAAAGTCTTTACGGAAACGAAAAGTAAAGGTCAGATTCACATAAAGCCTTCAGATAGAACTTGCAGGCGACATACTCATGATATAACCATAATATATACATTTAATCTTTAACAATTATTATTAACACACGGCCCCATGGGCCTATTAGTCACCGAAACATATATATTTCATAATATCATACAAATATACAAGATATATAATATAAATACAAAATAGGTTAATCGGACGTGCAATTAGTCATTTAATGCGGTGTTAAACAAATGAGGAAATGATTTAATAATACATAATCACATTATCTAATAATTAAATGAAGATTTTGTCTTAGAACAGAGTAGAGTAATAGTTTAGTTTCTTATGATCAAAACTTTAGAAATAATTGTTGGGAAAAGTGGATATTGATTTTACAGGAATTTATCAATTCCCCAAAATGCGTTCAACAGTCGTCTGTGACTATTTTAACCATCCTAAGCTCTATCTCAAAATTAAAAATAAAAATAATCAAAGTACTGAAAGTACTGGTAACGAATTATTTTGAACATGTATTGTAAAATCTAATTTATGAATGCAATTGATCATGCTATTGCACAATTTAGTCTATTTTATTATTATTATTATTTTTGTCCAGAGATTATTTTATCAGTTGACAGTTTTAGTAAATGTAGCATTTCAACGGCGATGCGAGCGTTTAACATGCACACTAACTCTTTCACTGAGCTCTGCGTAAAGTCTGTCAAAACACCCATGACATATTTGTGAGATTTACATTGTTCTATACAGAGTTAGTTCGACTTGTTTTCGTCACCAGGGGCGGATCCAGGATGTCGGCTTATATTATAACTATGTTTCATGTGAGTGAATTAATTATTATAAATCTATAATGTTTAACAAATCGCATAAAATAAGAATTAAAAAAAAAAAAAAAGAAGAAGAGTTCCTACTGGGACTCGAACTCGCGTCAATAAGTAGTCCATGATTAGAAATCCTACACGCTCTCCATTACACTACGGTACTTTGATACAATGTTAGAGCGTTACTTTCGTATATATATATTAAGCTAACTGAATGCGCGCATATGTAAACCATGATCTATAATTAGAAAGCCATCGTTATCATGTTGGAAAAAGGAAAAATCGGCGATGCGAGCGTTTAAAATGCACACTGACTATTTCACTGAGCTCTGCGTAGTGGCATATTTGTGAGATTAACATTGTTCTATACAGCGTGGGGTCGACTTCTAGTGAATGGGCATACGACTAAAATTCATACTCGTGCCTTATACGTACCTGCCGACAAATGAAATATATATGCGCGTACTGTTAATTTGATATTTTTTAGAAAATTGATTATCTATGATGATTCGATAGTATAATTATGACTTCACTGTATTGAAATAACACGTAGAAGTCATTTTAATATCGAAAAAATACTAGGACTATTTAGGTGCAGCGAATGTGTATTCTAAGCGGAAGTGTAGTTTAACCGTGACTTCTGGAAACAAACACGATCGCACTAACTGTATTATTTTTTGAGAAAAAATAATTCGTTAAAAATCGTGGAATATTATGTTGATCAATATCTGTCTATTCATAGATCTGTATATTTATTATTTTGTTTGTAAACAATATTACAAAGAGGGTTGTTCTATATTCTGTCATGTATATATACGTCATTTTGTTTCGCCGTTTGTAATGCTAAATTGTATTTCCCCCATGTTACGGGGAGTATTAAAGAAATTGAAAATTGAATTGTGTGTAGCATATGTTCGTTCTGTGTGTAATATCGTGGTTTATCATAGCTGGCTAGGGTTTTAGTCAACGTGTTTACGCGTGCGATTGTATATATACATAACTCATTTTGAACTTAATATAATATCATGTTCAGTTTGTGCTTTCTTTGTCAAATTGTTTTGTTTGGTAGTCGTTGACCAATGTTTCAAAAACTAACTTTTCGACTCACCTTCGGTATAGTAACAACATATATTATATACTCAATGATAAAATAAAGAGATTTCCCAACTTGAGAAAACCTATACCATGCCTTTTGTCTACTGAGCAATATCGCCTAGTGTGCGATATACAGTACAGCTCACGCGGAAAACGCATCGTCCGCGAGCCACCGCGGACAAATCTCAACGCGGACAAATATTTTGGTCCGCGAAGGTGGGTGGAATTCCACCCATCACCGCGATTTGTTTTTATGTCCATCGCGGACGCAACAAGATAACCCCAGGGGGTTGATAAAACCGATCATCGTGGAGTTGCGGTGGAACCACCGCGGAATCGCGGTGATATTTTTTTGAATAGATAAGCTTTTTCTCGCCGTTTTGCTGGGATTTTTTTTTTTAATTTTTAATTTTTATTTCATTACAGTACTAATAAATGTTGTTGAAGAGGATAATGATTATAAATCAGTACTAACTATAAAGCAGCATATATGCGTAACAACTTAATTCATTAAAATTCATCAATACAATTCCCCTAAACTTGATGTATTCTGTAAACGATACAACTACGTGATAATAAAACTCTTAATTCTGCCTGAAAGATGTGTAGCTTACTTTAAATCTCACTAATAAATGCCGTAATTCCATTGTCAATCACCACAATTACCAATGCATTGTTCATTCTTAATCGCCTATAAATTATTTCTTTAAAACCTGTTTCAAAGTCGGCTGAATAACAAAAACAAACTTTGCAAACAAAGAAGTGTGAAGCGCCCATGTTAGTCCCGGATTTAATTAAACAACCAATAACTAATTATCTGAATTGAAAGAGATTACAAAGTCTCATTAATTGGCATGTTTATGTGTTTGGATTAGCAGCACGCACGCTGATAAACCACTTGTACATATAAGCCTGTATTTTGTTAAACTAATTGACGTTACTGAGCTTTACGACAAGTTGCTTCATAATAAAGTGCAATACATAACTACATTTAAAATTAATTCTACTATGTTTCTACTCTGTACAACACATTGCGTTAAAATGAAAATTTATCATTTTCAACAATATTCCAATTGGATAATTCATTTATTAAGTTGATAAGAAAAGCTCAAAAATCAACAATCTGTCTTTATTAAGAGATTCAAGTACATGTACTGTATATACAATATTCAAAGATATATATATACATATATACAATGTACATGTACATGTATTGTAATTTAACAATATTTCTCTCTTACTAAAAAATGTGAGATAATCATATGTACGATAAACGTATATCCGATGTCCGCCATTTTCTATTACGAAACTTGACCTTATCGTAAACAAACACAATCTTCCACTGTTTTTCGAATAATTTGCTGAAATGGAATGAATTTTAGCAAGTTGTGTCATAAAATAATCGCAATTCGTCAATAAACGTGTACATGTACATAATCGGAAAAAAAAAACTTTTTAATAAAAGAATAACATTTTTACAGGTAAATATTGCGGTGGAATCGCGGTGATTTCAAAATAGATAAGAATAGATAAGAAGCTCGAATCGACGACATGTCAATCGCGGTGATATAATTAGCCCGTAGGCGGTATTGCGGTGATCATATAAGTTGAATTGCGGTGATTATCCGCGATGAAAAATATTTGTCCATCGTGGGATCGCGGAAAACGCGTTTTCCGCGTGAGCTGTACTGTAGCTCACTAGCCGGATTTTCGGAACTACTTTTGTTAATCTCTAATTTTTTAATTTTCTTAAATTTAAAAATAATTAAATAAAAATAATGCTCCGTTTTCACTACTTCACCATTTATTTCCATGATAAACAGTTAAATAATCCACAATTGCACTTTTAAATCTGCAAATAAGAGGTTGAATCGACATGACACATTTATTTCAATCAATGTTCACATTTGTCGGTGCGCGCGTAGTGACGTCACAGCAAAACTGGCAGATTACGTCATTCAGATCTCTCCGCTTCTGAGCTAAAAAATAAATGAGCTGCACAGGGGTATTGTCGTTTAAAAAAGCAAAATCATTGCCGAGTATATAATATATAGTTTAATAAACATTGTTTTCATGATTTGGGAATTAAATCCCGTACATGTATCATGAAAACAATGTTAATTTAACTCTATTTATGAAGTAGCAGAAAGTGACTCTGTCACCGCAATCTCCTTATTTCCACAAATATGGCAACTTGTGAATTCTAACTCTTACACAGTCGATTAACGTTTCTTCAGTATTCCCTTAGTATATGAACGTCAACCTACCATGACGCTTTATAGAAATGGATCCAGAGACTTAAATAATGCATTTCTTACTGGGGGTAATTTGAAGAATGAAATAAAATGAAAAATGAACGTTTCCAAATAAACAGATGTTATTTGATATATCTAAAGCAAACAAGTATTACAAAATGTTGCGGAAACACCAACGTCTTGTGTTGGTTACATGTCTACGTAGGCCCGTGGTTGTTGATTGCGCTACACACCTTCAATAACCTTACAACACCCGAGTTCATAATCTCACTGGCGATGTATGTGATGTGGCATAATCAACAACAATTGGTGTCTGGTGTCTGTCGGACACGGTGCTACCAACAAATAAACGTTTTCGATAAGTTTTAAGATTACAAACCACAACACACAATATAAAATAGCTACATGTATTGGTATCAGTCGCAATACTCAATACAATGCACATCAACCGATTTAATCTCACGGGCGATGCACGGAGAGAACTTTAAGGATACGAAATGATAATAAAAAAAAATGAAAGTTTTGATCAGATGTTCGTGTTACAAATATAGTTTCAGATTCAGATTCAGAATATTTTATTGACTCAAACTTTACAAAGATTATGGTCATTTACAAATATACAAGAACAAAATATATATGTGTGTATCAAGGAAAGAATGGTCTCAATATAGTTTTGGAGGAAAAACTGCTTTGTCATATTAGAAGCTTTAAAAGGGAATAGCAAACTATACCATGCAGATGAATATGTAGTAAGAGACATATGGCATCCCATATTACTTTATTTGCATACACATACGCATGCTGCCACATATCGTATTATCATATCCAAACAATGTCAAAGACGTACAGTAACTAAAGTATACCATGTACATGCGTTTCTATATTTCATCGTTGACTCGAGTGTATAGTTTGGTAAAGAAAGAAAATTAAACATATCAACATACATACAATACATATATATTAAAGCACATCATTGTTGCGTTTATGAAAAGAAAAGGTAATAAATTTACAAAGGTTGATAAGGTCGCCTCTTTTATTGGTTTTTAAAAGCTCAACATACTTTAACATATTTGGAATTTTCCAATATTTCTTTTTTACAAATTTGAATCTAATATCTAAATAGTATGGACACTTTAGGATGAAATGGAATTCATCTTCCTTTTCGCCCATTTGGCAGTACATGAACGTGCATAAACATTCATGGCGATCTACCCCAATAATCGTTTTACAAAATTTTAAGTGTAGTTTTTCCAGAGTGTTTGCATTTGTAAACACAGAGACTTCGCAACCATAACAGAGTTTAAGGGTAACAAAAGCATCGAACAAGACGAATGTTTGACGCAAAGCGTCAAAGTGAAGCCGCAATATTTCGTTGCACATGTAGAAATAAGAAAACAGAACATTTAAATCCACAAAATTTAGAAAAAATTAAAACTAGTCAGGACGCTGATATCGGTATTTGAAGATATATTTTTATGAAGGATATTTAACCTGGCTGGTCTGTGTTTTAAGCGAATTAGATGATTTAAAGTTAAACTGATCATGAACAGTGACAAACTAGACGAATACTTAAAAATAATTGGACATGAGGTTATGATAAATTTCAATTTGTACCGAAGATAATCAACTATTTGGATTGAACACAAGCAATGATATGATATTGTTTTGTCAATTAATGCAGACACACAGAACATCTGTTTTTGTTTTGTATTGGTAAATACTGATAAATGATAACGCTATAACCACTTCCAACATAAAACAAATGTGCAGCAGACGACTTTGAAATGATCAAGTACACAATATAAGATATCTATAAAATGATAGTATGATAATTGAAAAGTGTTCAAAATGATTGTGGTAAATGCATATCATGATTGCTCATTATGAACAATCTCTCCTTTTGCCACAATGATTTCAATGATGTTTAACCTGACATACTTTGAAATAATCAAGTACAAAACAAAGATTATCTCTATAAATGATAGTAAGATAATTGAAAAGAGTTTAACTCTGTGTGGCAAATGGAGCAATTGCTCATTATAAGTAATTTCCACATTTCAAAGTCGCATGCTTCAGAGGCTCAGAAATGCTATATACTCGTATGTTAAAACCGTAAATTGAGAAACTTAAGCTCATTATGACTAATTTCACCTTTTGCCACAATGATTTCAAAAGATGTCTGTTGCAGAGGCTCATAAAGGGTATATACTCGTACGTTGGAAAGGGTTAAAACCGTAATTGGAGAAAATCTATCTCATCTTTGAGCAATTTAACCTTTTGCCTAAATGATTTCAAACGTCGTCTGCTGCAGAGGCTCAGACCAGGTTTATACTGGTATGTGGGAAGGGTTAAAACCGTTAATGGAGACAAAATCAGCTTATGATGAGCAATTTCATCTTTTGCCACAATGATTTTATAAGGTTACAGTAAGGGTATATACTCGTATGCGAAGAAGGGTTAAAACCGTTTATTGAGAAATCACTTCAAACATAAAACAAATTTGCAGCAGACGAATTTGAAAATAAAATGTACACAAATAAAATATCTATAAAATGATAGTATGATATTTGAAAAGTGTTCAAAATTATTGTGGTAAATGCATATGTTTAACCTGACATACTTTGAAATAATCATGATAATCTCTATAAGTTATAGTAAGACAATTGAAAAGACTAGAGTTTAACTCTTTGTGGCAAATGAAGCAATTGCTCATTATAAGCAATTTCACATTTCAAAGTCGCATGCTGTAAAGGCTCAGAAATGCTATAAACTCGTATGTTAAAACCGTAAATGGAAAAAATTAAATTCATTATGACTAATTTCACCTTTTGCCACAATGATCTCAAAAGTTGTCCGTTGCAGACGCTCATAAAAGGTACATTCTCGCATGTGGGAAAGGGTTAAAACAGTAATTGGAGAAAACTCTTTGTGGCAAATGAAGCAATTGCTAATTATAAGCAATTTCACATTTCAAAGTCGCATGCTGCAAAGGCTCAGAAATGCTATAAACTCGTATGTTAAAACCGTAAATGGAAAAAATTAAACTCATTGTGACTAATTTCACCTTTTGCCACAATGATTTCAAAAGTTGTCCGTTGCAGACGCTCATAAAAGGTACATTCTCGTATGTGGAAAAGGGTTAAAACCGTAATTAGAGAAAATCTATCTCATATTGAGCAATTTAACCTTTTGCCTCAATGATTTCAAACGTCGTCTGCTGCAGATGCTCAGAAAGGGTTTATACTCCTGGGAAATGGTTAAAACCGTAAATGGAGAAACAGAATAGTTTATGATGAGCAATTTCATCTTTTGCCACAATGATTTTAAAAGGTTACAGTAAGGGTATAAACTCGTATAGGAAATGGTTAAAACCGTTTATTGAGCAAATTAAACTCAATATGAACAATTTAAACGTTTGACAAAACGATTTTAAAAGACGTAAGGGTATATTTGTGAGAAAGGGTTAGCAGATAACCATAGTATGTCCATAGACGTTTAATAAGAGAGATTTTCATTGGCTCAGAAAGAGCGCGCTTTCTTTGGTTCCCGGTTTTATCGTAAAATGTATGAAGCAGGTAGCCATTTTCAATCGAATGGTTCTATGATTATACATTTTGTCCATGCTTATAAGAATAAAGCGTAAGCCGTACTGTTAGAATAGACACAGAATGAATTTCGTTGAACTTAAAATACACTCATAGAAATATTTAACCGTCCTTGGTATTTTTTAAACTTTGTTTTTGAACTTGAAAAACTGTTACATACAATTAAAGTGTAAAACAGCTGCTTTAGCTTCTATATATACTTAATAAACAAAGGAAATTCACGATACATTGTGGCATGTCTAATTTATCTCCTTGTGCTAAATTTCAAAGCATTACTACAGGAAGCCGCCTCCTGGCGGCTTCCAATAACTGTAGCGCTACTTTTGGAGATGTGTTATAACGTTTCAGGTTTGAAAGTAAAACATTCATAGCTTTAAGACCTTTCCCGTACAACATCTGGTTATTAAGTGAGAAAGAACCCGTGAAATTAAAAGTACATCCAAGGTAATTAAAATCGTTGACTATTTCACTTGAGTTATCTGCGTATAACCACTGTTCACTGGTTTTTAATTTACCACGTTTTCTAAAAACCACGATCTTGGTCTTGTCTGTATTCACGTCGAAGCTCCAGTTATCGCAGTACTGGTTTAAATTATTTAATGAGCATTGTAAATCAATCGCATTTTCGGAAACAATTATCATATCATCAGCAAATGACAGAGTGATTATACACAAGTCTTGAATAGATAGACCACTATCAAAATTGGATTGTAAGGACATCTCAAGGTCTTCGATAAAGAGGCTGAATAATAGCAGTAAAATTGTCTCCCCTTGCCTAAGACCCACGGCTATATCAAGGTACTCTGAGTATTCGTTACAGTGCTGCACGCACGATTTAGCAAAACTATACATCGAACGAATAATGCGCAAAGAATTTACTATCTACTCCCATATTGGACAATTTAAGCCACAGCCCATTCCTATAAATACTATCAAAACATTTACGAAAGTCAACGAACGCGGCATTTAAACGATTACCTTTACTAAAATATTTCTGTACCAAACAGTGAAGTATAAACATTTGATCGACAGTTAGACGTGTCTTTAATATGCTCGTGATGAACTTGCTAACATTGCTGAGAAGAGTGATGCCTCTATAATTATTAACGTCTTATCTTGATCCTTTCTTGGGATCGGTACTATAATACCTTTCGTCCATGATTCAGGAAATGAGCCTGTATTTAATATTATGTTAAAGACTTCGGTAATAGTCACATGACTCTAAAAAATACCCGTTAAGAAGTCCATCACTTCCACATGATTTGTTACGCTTCAATGACTTGATACAAGTGAATACCTCCGTGAAAGTAATTGGACGGTCTAATTCCTCATAGGAAGGGGTTAGATTGCAAAAAATCGTGGGAAACACAAAAATCTTCAGCCAATGTATTTCTTGTAGACGATACGTCTGCTTGAAACACACCGGTAAAATATGTTTTAAGCTCTTCCTGTGAAATGTTGCTATCAACAGAATTAGTCTGAGATTTAAAAAATCTCCAGAATTGGCGAGGGTTACTTTTCTTTAAATTTTCGAATGCTGCAGATTGGTTTTATATATGACGCCGCTGGGTTTTTCTCAACATTTCTACGTTCCTTAATCAATAACTGATGGTTCGTAGCTGATTTATCTGTGCTATAATTACGTAAAGAAGTGTGATAGTTGTGTCGAGCCGATTTACCCTCATTATCAAACCATTTCTTGTATAAATATTTGTATCGGTCCTCGATATAATTTGATATACGTGACATTTCCTTAAAAAGAGGATCTGCTACATTCGTGATTATATTGGAAAAAGAAGTAACTACAGAATTTGTGTTATTACAATTGTACGCCAGAATATGGTTAAAGTTTGGTAGATTGGCTATTAGGCCTGATCTAAATGCGTCCGTATGTACACTGCCTAAAACTTAAAAGTTCATGCATGTAGTACATGTAACGTTCATGGTCTGGTTGCACTATATTGTTGAAATTTAGGTTAGAGTGTATCGGCGCATGATCGCTGTATTCATTAAAAAGTAAAATCTCCTACAGCATAATGCGACAACAATGAAAATGAAGATTCGTTAATGAGCACATAATCTATAGTACTAGCACCCTGGCTACTCGTGTAAGTGACCCTACCAACTGAAAAATCGTCATACAACCGTCCATTCACAATGCGCAATGTGTTTGCCTTACATAATTCTATTAATTTATTCCAAAAAGAGTTACTGCCCTTATCTTGGGAATAATCTCATTAATGGTGTGTCAGGGACATACTCGTTGATATCAGTTTTAAAGGTACAATTGCATACAATGAAATCATTTTTACATGCAGTATAGTCATTAAAGTCGCCAGATAGAATAACTTTCCCCTTGTTTTCAAAATATGTTATATCATTTTGTAAATTTTCAAAAAGATCGCAATCAAACAACCTTACAATCGGCGAATTTTCGGGCCATATGTACATGGCACAAAGAAATACATCTACTGATATTTTGATAAAATATTTGTCAAGTTTCATCCAAACCAATGAATTATGGACATTTTTAACAATTGAAACCCCTCTGCTAATATCGTCTCTACAATATATTACTATACCCCCACTGTTACGTTTAGCTTTGTTTTGCCTATATTCTCTATACAGATTATAACTTATGTATCCATCTAGGTTCAAATTACTGTCCTTACTTGCCCATGACTCAGCCAAAATGATAATATGGTTTTCTGTCATCAATTTGTGAAAATCTTCATCAGAACGTTTGTTGCAGGTTAAACCATGACAATGCCATGCTAATAACAGCAGTTCATCCCCCCAACAACCGTTTTTACTGGTTTTCCGTTAATGTATTAAGTGTCGTAACTAATCCATGCGGTTTGATTCTTGTTTCTAGCTTCTTTCATTTTTAGCCACAGTTCTTTTCGGATCTGATTCATTTCATATGGAAATTGTAACTGTACCCTTTAACTTAACTTCTTTTACGAACGGCTTCGCGATCTTGAAACTGGTTAAATTTACACACTATACCCGTCTTGGTTTTATAGTTCACAACACTTTTCGAACATACCTTGAATTTCCAGCACATCATGTCTAAATTAAATGTTCCACCGAAACAGATGATAGTTGATCTATCTAAAGCAAACAAGTATTACAAACTGTTGCGGAAAGAGGGGGCAAGAAACACCTAACGTCTTTTGTTGGTAACATATCGTCGTAGGCTCGCGGTTGTTGATTTCCCTACACACCGTATATGACCCGAGTCCATAATCTCACTGGCGATGTATGTAGTGTGGCATAATCCACAAGAGTTGGTGTTTGACGAGGTGCTACCAACAATTAAACATGTTCATGCCCACGTCTTTTTTTCTACAGCGTACATGTGTTCATGACGGCGCACATCTAGTTCACATTGACAATTCGGCCGAAAATGGATTTTTGAAAAGTTTCTCTGATGCTCTTAAAGGTAAAGTACATTTTTGTTTTATTAATTTTTGAATATTTAATATGGATTTCTCTACTTCAATGTGCGCGATACATAAATATAGATCATGTTTTAGGAAACTACATTAAATTCATATAGGAAATTACATTAAATTCATATAGGAAATTAACAAAATAAATAGCTGCCGCAGATTCGACAAGTTATACATTCACCAAGTCAGAAACATCTAATCTACAGAATTTAGGACATAACCTCCTATAGATAAAATCGCTAGTCATACACATACAAAATCCCCTACTTGCATACATCCCCATAGAGAGAAAATCCCCTACTATATACATGCAACATGTTCATAAATTGTTTGTTAATATCATCATTTTAATTGTTTAATTTTGTATTAGGTCTGTGTTTCTGGAGAGTAATCAAATCCTTATTTAATATAGAATTGATGATTGATTTCAATAAAAGATTACCATGCATTTAGAATAACATAAAACAATTAATGCAATTTTTGTATGACCGAACGATTTTGATTTTTATACAACGAACATTTCCTTTTATGCTTATCAGAAGCAACAAAGGTTCTGATAAACTCTGTAATAATGTGTTTCACTGCCATGACCAATTATTGAAATAGGTTTATAATAAATGTATTTGACATGTGTAGTTAAACTATCTTATTTTCACTGCCCAGACCATTCCAAAAAATTTCCAGTATCAGCCAAATATCTGTTACTATATTGAAATGTTTAAAAACTATAACTATAAATATATTTTCATTTACAACGTATTATGCTAAACTATAATTGTTTAATCATAAAAGCTTAAAAATGTGTATGTTTATTTGAATACCACCAATATTTATTGTTTGCTTCACTCTATTTGATGTATTTACATGTTGTATTTTGGGCCGGAGGCCTTTATTACCAAATAAAACATTTCTATGTCTATGTCTATTCTTTGAAGAAAAGTTAATGAATTTCCTGTTTCCACCACCGAAAAGTCAAGCATATTAACCTTAAATTCAATTCAAAGTAAACTGATTAGGGGCTACAGGGGATTAGTATTACTAGGGGATTTTGTCTGCAGGGGATATTAACCGTATACACATCTACATTCCTGATTCTCCAAACCTCGTCAAATAATTTGATATTTGAATGGACTAACATGATATCTCTCCATTTACCATACAGACTCAGCGCATTGGATAGGCCTCACGGACCAGACAATAGAGAACGAATGGCTGTGGTATGACACTAACAATAGTGCCACGTTCACAGACTGGGCACAAGGAGAACCGAATCAGGCTAAGTTAGCCAACTGTGCCGTCCTTTGGAAATCGAGTTCTTCGAACTACCAATGGGCAGATGACTACTGCACAGATCAGAATGATTTTATTTGTGAAAAATCGTAAGCAATCATTTTTTGTTTAAGTCAGATATAATGCCAATAGTAATTTAAATTGATTGATTGAATGATGTTTAACGCCGCTTTCAACAACTTGTCAGTTATATCTCGGCGTTTCTGGATAAATTTATTATCCTTATCGTTTATCCTGACACCAGCTAGGCAGTCGTAAGAAGAAGAAAAGGAGAAGAAATGCACGCCCTCTTTGAGTTGTGTAAGCAATAATTACAACATTGAATGCATCTTTATAAGATTCATGTACGAATATTATGTTCCCAAATATTGTCTTGTGAAATTTCATCCAAACCAAGGGAGGGTGGGGGAGGAGGGGGGTAGGGGTTTCATGTGCGGCAAACGGAATCACTACTGGTCCATTTAACCTCACACCAGCGATTGTGTAGTATTGCAGGAAACCGCCAAGCAGGGAGTGCCATTAATAACTTAATACGAAAGTATTTGGTTTTACCCGGCATGGATTAAATCATTGACCGCCAGTACCCGAGGCGGACGCTTTACCACTATTTAGTGGAATACATGTAGATTAAATGCTTATTTTCAATTTTTCAGAGAAGGCAACGAGGAAGTCATTGGATGAATACTACACTGATGCGTTCTCAAGTAGGGATGATAGAAACACTTTTGTTAACACAGAAATAAAAATACAGCTACATTATTTATTCGAAATTAGTTGATCATACCAGTTGTTTAAAGTTTAACACCGTTTTTAAGAGTTTTCTAGTTATATCACGGCGGCCAGTTTATTCACTTTTTAAACTAAAGTGAACTATTTCAGCGCATAATAGTTTAAAGTAATCTCTTCCATGTTCGGTAACGGGCGTCTCCATGTATTATATAATAAGAGTTTTCGAATATTCTGATAACTAAACGGCAAACAATGCTGATTTCAGGTGAGACAGCACGTTACAAAAAGCCTCAATATTGCTATCGGCCCTGAAAGAGTTCAATAAAAAGCAAGAGATGTCGAATCTCGCATTTTGTTCAACCAAATTCTAACGAGAAACAAGGGTATACAATTGATCAAAATAAATATGAATTATGACAATACTTTTATTTGCTTAAAGGCCACCGGCCTACGCAAAGTACATATTAAACAATTACAAAACGGCAGTAAGTTTAGTAATTTTGCCCCATATTCTAAGACCTGGATTTTCTAATATATACAACTGGAAATCCAGAATATAATTCTTGCAAAAGTAAGTACTGTTGGAAAATGAGAATAAGCATTACAGCAACTTCACCCATTGCCACCGCAAACTCTAAATTATTGAGTTATATAGTGTCCCTGGTTATACATATTTGAGAAGCATTCTGTAAAAGAAAAACACCGTAAGTCGTTCTTAACCACTGTAGATCCAAATCAGCCAGCGCATTTGCTAGAAAGCTACACACAAATATTGCTTGGGTTTTTTCTGTGCGTGTGGTGGGTTTTTTCCTCAAAATGATAAGAAAGATTTAGATGTCCTTAGCAGTCTTTCATACATACATAAATTCTACAAAGAATCGTTTGAACACACTCTGCGTTTGGTCATCTCTTATCTTTAACCTGTTCCCTCATACATATGTATTTTGAACCTCAACATTAGACGACTTTTGAAACCATTGCTCCTTATGAGTAAGTTCCCATTTTACCACAATGTTTTCAATACCTATATTTGCATTGAAAGAGTTTTCCATACTTCTGCCGAAATAGTTCCTTAAACGTCTGCTACAGATTTGTTATTATATGTACGAGGTGCAATCGGACGTCACAATTGTCTAATATATATCATTAGTCCGGGAACTTTTTGACTGCACCTCGTATATCATAAAAATATACATAAATTACATACAAAATATCGTGATCGGACGTTCAAATCGGGAAAATGTTGTACTTGGAAAAGGGTTAACATATAAAAAAGGGACGATTATTGTTTTGATGCATATTATATATAATAAGTAGCTTAAGTGTTTATATAAGAGGTAATTGCACTGTTTTCTTCTCTTTGATAAATTAAGTGTTTACATGAAATAACTGGTAATTGCACTGTTTTCTTCTCTTAGATAAGTTAAGTGTTTAAAGTTGAGGTAATTGCACTGGTGTTTTTTTCTCTTAGATAAATTAAGTGTTTACATAAGAGTTAATTGCGAAGTTTCCTTCTCTTAGATAAATTAAGTGTTTACATGAAATAACTGGTAATTGCACTGTTTTCTTCTCTTAGATAAATTAAGTGTTTACATAAAATAACTGGTAATTGCACTGTTTACTTCTCTTAGGTAAGTTAAGTGTTTACATTTGAGGTAATTGCGCTGTTTTCTTCTCTTAGATAAGTTAAGTTTTTACATTTGAGGTAATTGCACTGTTTTCTCCTCTTAGATAGATTAAGTGTTTACACAAGGGGTAATATCACTGTTTACTTCTCTTAGAAAAATTAAGTGTTTACACAAGAGTAAATTCCACTGTTTTCTTCTCTTAGATAACTTAAGTGTTTACACAAGAGGAAATTGCACTGTTTTCTCCTCTTAGACAAGTTAGTGTTTGCATAAGGGTAATTGTACTGTTTTCACCTCTTAGATAAGTTAAGTGTTTACATAAGAGGTAAATGTACTGTTTTCTCCCCTTAGATAAGTTAAGTGTTTACATAAAAGGTAATTGTACTGTTTTCTCCTCTTAGATAAGTTAAGTGTTTACATAAGAGGTTATTGTACGGTTTTCTTCTCTTAGATAAGTTAAGTATTTACATAAAATAACTGGTAGTTGCACTGTTCTCTTCTCTTAGATAAGTTAAGTGTTTACATACAATAACTGGTAAGTGTACTGTTTTCTCCCCTGAGATAAGTTAGTGTTTACATTAGTGTAATTGTACTGTTTTCTCCTCTTAGATAAGTAAAGTATTTACATAAGAGGTAATTGCACTGTTTTCTTCTCTTAGATAAGTTAAGTGTTTACATACACTAACTGGTAATTGCAATGTGTTCTTCTCTTAGATAAGTTAAGTGTTTACATAAAAGGTAATTGTACTGTTTTCTCCTCTTAGATAAGTTAAGTGTTTACATAAGAGGTTATTGTACGGTTTTCTTCTCTTAGATAAGTTAAGTATTTACATAAAATAACTGGTAGTTGCACTGTTTTCTTCTCTTAGATAAGTTAAGTGTTTACATAAAATAACTGGTAATTGCATTGTTTTTTTCTTCTTCGATGTAAAGACCTGTTCATAATACCTAATTTACATATTATTACCCATGTGTGCAAATATGGAGTTTGAACGCATTTAAAAAGGTATGTTGATATACATACAATTATACATGTAATTTGCAGGGGTAGTGCAAAAGTTAAATAACATGGCATGCCAATTGACATGCTATGTAAATGCTTGTCGTCAACGCACACTATAGTAATTACATGTAGTGATTATATATCTTAAATGTCACAGCTAGGACAACTGGCCGCTGTGATATGACTCAAATTCTGCCTAAACCGTTTTCAACCGCATTCATTGAAACTTGTTATAAGTCAAAACGACAAAACCGAAAGAAACTATTCACTTACAACATATGATGACTTTAAAATTACTTTCCATTAATATTGAATTGTAGAGTTCTATAGTTTACATTAACCATTTACATGTACTAGAGGATTAAAATATGTTTAACGCCTATGTTCATACTGCACGAATGTGCAAACTGATCTGAATTGTCGCTGTTCCTCAAGTTCTGAAGGTCTGTTTTCGTGTGATGCGGTCTATATATAAGTAGTAGATATATGCCTCTGTGGAGTGTCTTATCTTTAACAGAAAGACAATGGCTGTGTCCGTGTGGTCGGTTTGGCCAATCTTCTTTATAATAGGTAAGATTATCATTTCTCTTGATATATAACATGTATGTAATAGTTAAATTTAATTCAATTTCTGTATTTGCATATAATATTTTACCTGTTATTGCAACACAATTCACATGTATAAGGTAAAACATATACTGTATAAGTGGTAAAGTTCGCCTCGTGGAAATGTTTGCGAATTTAGCAAATTCTCTAAATTCGCGAAAATATCCGCCAGCGAAACTTTCCAGGTTCTCCGATGAATAGTACGCACCACACCGTCCATCACCTGTCCGGTATAAAATTCAGGGGTGAAAAGGATAAAACCAGAGACATATAAACAAGATTTGTGTTTGCAACACGTTCAGATTAATAACTCTGGAATGCAGATTTTAATGCATTCTTATTTGTTTTATTTGGAATCGCATCCAGTGGTGGCAGCTGGTCAGTGCATGAGGGTGGAATGTAGAGGACTTTGATGTTGTTCGCCTTCAGTTACGCTAGTAAGGTCTGACTGCGGTGTGCTTTAAACACATCAAAAATGGCCAGAGCCGTCTGGTTACACCTGTGTAAGGAAACAAAACCACTTGATAGATTTAACACCTAATAGTATAGTTTAAATAATGTAAACATTTGAGAAAAGTGTAGTTAATTTAGAAAAACTTAGATACTTATTGTGTGAATTTTATAAAAGCCCCTTATTTGGATTTCTGTAATAGTAATATGTTGTTAACCACGTCTCACTAACATTAAATGTGCGCCAGACGACTTCAAAATTAACTTGGCAAAACATGTTGAAATCCTGACACCAGCCAGTCAGTCGTACTGTTAACCCAGCAACCCTGAACGTAAAGTAGGGCATCCATTACTACCTTTTTTAAAAGTCTTTGATATGACCCGGTCGGGGATCGAGCCCGTGACCTCCCACACCCGAGGCGGTCTATAAGAAATGAGGAATGAATGGTAACGTAATGACGTTTCATTGAAACGGTAAACACAAATATATACATATACATATACCTTCACATACAAATATACTCACAAATATGTATATTACAGAACGAATACACATTGTAATGCCGTTGTTTATCTTGAATTTGAAAATAAAGTGTAGTGAGATAATATTTCTTATTGATATGTTTAAAAAGTGTAATAAGATCACATTTCATCTGGATCAGATCAAAACGAATAGGATTAGCAATGTTATTTTAAAATAAAATTAAGATGGCGTATAATACCTATATAGCGTTACTTTTTAAACAATAAATTGGAAAAAATTGTCATGTTAAATTATTGTTGTTTAAAACAGTGACATTATCATAGTATAATCTCACTGATTTGTATTACTAATATTACCCATCTCTAAGACAATAGTCAAATATGTGTTCTATGTTCGTATAGAGGCGTCCATTGGCTGTATGGCCAGATGGACAAGGCACTTGAACAAATGGCGCGATAGAATTAAAAAAAAAAGCATACATGTTTGTACTGATGATTCTCATGGAAATACATGAGCGTGTTTGTTCTTTTCGTTTACAATGCCTGTAATTGGCCATTCTCCGTGGCTCAGACATGTGCACATATATAGGTTTCGTCACCTGTAAGCACCTGTTTTTGGCCCGGGGCTTTAGCCCCCTGGTCATAGTAGTAATACCATTTTTCGGAGTTGGCAACCTGCCAATTGCTGTTATTACCCTACAACGCATTTAATGGTGAGAACGCGAGAAAAAAAAATAGTTCATCATGGATTCAACAAAACTGCATTTAAAAGGTTAAGATCACCCAATAAAATGTCATTATAATGTTATTGGAACATCAGTGAAAAACTTGAGGTTGTGAGTTCGAAGAAAGAATTTCAAATATTGACCTCGTGAAGTTTAACTGAAGATCATCACTGGCGAAGAAAATGCTTACAGGAATGTGCCTTATGTCTGCACATAGAGATAAGGATATCAACTTTTATGTTTTCAAAGGTCTTCTGCTGCTGATTTGTATTGTTTTCAAAAGCATATTTATGAAATAAAAACGTAGCCTACCTAGTATCATTTAAACCCCAGCCACAATTACCTTGCGATAGGTTTGCGAGTAGTTTGCGGCGGATTTCTAGGCATTTTCGACCAGAACCCTTCGGGACTCCTCGCGGGCATCGAGATTTAAAACCTCATCGCAAACTGATCGCACATTAATTGGTTGATGCCTGGCCGTTGTCCCGCCGGGCATCACACATATCGGGCTAGCGCCGGGTCAAATGTTGGACTACCCGGACAATCCAGACACCACTCAGAGCCCGGCTTGAAATCGGGCAGACATTGACCGGCTCATCGCATCATTCATCAGATCAGATTCACCCCAGTTTATCACAAAAGTGTCAGAGTAACAGTACTACAAGATGCCCTAGAAAAGATGGGATGGCTGAAGGAGAACCCATAAGAGAGGAAGATTGGCAGTGAAGTGAATGAGACCATGCCTCTCCTCTTCAGCCACCAATTCCCCAATAACTAAGTTGTAGCGGTAGCGGGCAAACGTCAATCTTTCCCTCAACTGGGCGACCCGATCTCGCTGTGCAGGTACCCGCAAGCGTTGTGGAAGTATCAACAGCATTCTTTTAAGAATGTTTGTCTTAATGATATCTAAGTCAAGTTCGAATATGGGTCATGTTTGGTCAGAAACTACGTCAATAGGCCAAATTGAAGGACAATCTTGTCAACACTGTAGACGTCACATTATTTAAATTTAGTCAGAATGTTTATCTTAACGATATCTCGGCCTAGTTCGATTATGGGTCTTGCCGGGCCAAATTGAAGGAAAATCTTGTTAATACTCTGAAGGCTGCCTTTTTAACTTGAGCATGCTGAAACTGTATCAGAATGTTTGTTTTGATGATATGAAGGCCAAGTTTGAATATTGGTCATGTCTGTTCAAAAATTGAAGGAAAATCTTGTTAATACGCTGGAGTATGTTTATTTTATGACAATATAATATCACAAATTATTTTACAGCTTCCGTCAGTTCGAGATGTCCAAACGGATGGATAACTTATGATGAGTCGTGTTATCTATTTTCACACCAGAAGGACACCTTTATTGATGCTGAGGTAAATACAATTAAGCGATATCTGTTCGTTCTATGTGTACTCAACGTATTCACGCGTGTGCTTGTCTGATTGTATGTTCGTAACACATTGTGCATATCATGTTCAGTTTGTGCTTTATTTGTCAAATTGTTTTAACAGTCGTTGACCACTGTTGCAAAAACTAAACCTTTCGACGACGTATAGTAACAACGTTTATGAATTGGCAGAAAGTGATTCTGTCACCGCAATCTCCTTATTCCCAAAATATGGCATCTTGTGACTTCTAACTCTTACAAAATCGATAAACGTTTCTTCAGTACTCCCTTAGTATACCAACGTCAACCTACCATGCCGCTTTATAGAAATGGATCCAAAGACTTAAATAATGCATTTATTACCACTGGGAGTATTTTGAAGAATGAAATAAAATGAAAACTGAACGTTTTCGATCAGTGTTAACCCTTTCCAACATACGACATATCTGTAGCAAACGCCTTCGAAAACATATTTGCAAAAACATGAAAAATCTCCATCAAAAGGGTTTCAGTCATAAAATAAAATTGAAAACGTAACGGCAAAAGGTGAAATTGCTCATCATGAGCAATAGCTCCTTTTGCCAAAGTGATTTTAAAAGTCGTCTGCTGCAGAGGCGTCAGAATGCGTCTTATAGGTGGTAACGGGTTAAGGTTACAAACTACACCACACAATTTAAAATACCGACATCTGCTGGTATCAATCGTCTTACACCCACAGGTTATTGATTGCGCAATACTCAATTCATCAACCGATTTAATCTCACGGGCGATGTATAGAGAGTACTTTTGAAGACATGAAATGAAAAAAAATAAAAAATACTTATCAGTTGTTCATGTTACAAATATAGGTCACAACACTTTTCGAACATCCCTTGAATTTCCAGCACATCATGTCGAAATTAAATGTTCCACCCAAACAGATGATATTTGATATATCTAAAGCAAACAAGAATTACAAACTGTTGTGGAAAGAGGGGGCAAGAAACACCTAACGTCTTTTGTTGGTAACATATTGTCGTAGGCCCGTGGTTGTTGATTGCCTTACACACCTTATATCAACCGAGTTCATAATCTCACTGGCGATATATGTAGTGTGGTATAATCAACAACAGTTGGTGTCTGACAAGGTGTTACCAACAAATAAACGTTCTCGGAGAATCATGTTCATGCCCACGTCTTTTTTTCTACAGCGTACATGTGTTCATGACGGCGCACATCTAGTTCACATTGACAATTCGGCCGAAAATGGATTTTTGAAAAGTTTCTCTGATGACCTTAAAGGTAATGTACATGTCTGTTTGATTAACTTTTGAACATGTAATATGGGTGTCTTTGCTGCAATGTGCGCGATATATAAATATGGATCATGTTTTAGGAAATTACATTATATTCATATAGGAAATTAACACAATAAATAGCTGCCGCAGATCTGACAAGTTATACATTCGCCAAGTCAGAAACGTCTTATCTACATTCATGATTCTCCAAACCTCGTCAAATAATTTGATATTTAAAGTTTACAAGTTTACAAGTTTTTCGCAATTTAAATGATTTAAAGTCAAACATATACACATTCTTAATTAATTTAGGAATCTCAGATGTAATGAGATCAATAAATTTCAAAATTTCTAAAATAAAATGAAACTCATCTTCGATTGTGTTCAAACAAACTTCGCATTTTCTATCATTTATTGGAATGTTTGGACTTCTACGTGTTTCAAATTCTAATCTACATAGATAATTTCGTAATAATAGTTCACATTTTAATGCTAATATTCTACTTAATAAAAAACGTAACTTTAATACAGTGAAAAGGCGCGCTCGTGCTAATTATAATCAGCATTTCAGAAATTAGATACAGAAGCTAGCAAAATCGGATTCAAAGGCGTTTCGGAATGAAATAAATAAAACCAGGAAAAATGGGAATGTTACATGTAACATACCAAATTCAGACTTTTCAATCATTTTAAAGACGTTTTTTCTGATGATTTGTCATTTTCCAACGATAACATTGAAAACGAATTACGTAATAAAGAACAGAGCATCACATATCTAGAAATGTTAGATTGTGATTTTACTGTTGATGAAGTTAAACGAGCAATTAATACATTTAAATGTGGGGAATTAATTGATTGGGGTTTAACGCCGTTTTTAACAATTTCTCAGCCATATCACGGCGGCCAGCTCACCTACTCATGTGTTTCCTGGTTTTCACACACCAGTACTCCACACAACAATCTTCCCAAGCAACAAATGTGGGGAAAGCGGAGGCGAAGATTTACTGATAGCTTAAATGTTTATAGAATGTAAAGACTCGCTTTCGCCAATACTATGTAAATTATTTAATTGTAAGTATAACAACAGAGTATATCCCTCAAACTGGTTTATGGGTGTAATTGTCCCAGTACCAAAAAAGGGCGATCATTCGTATGTTAAAAATTACAGAGGCATAACCCTAACCTGTATTTTCTCTAAAATTTAAACGATTGTGTTAGAAAAGCGTCTTAGAGATTTGGCAGAAATTGATAATGTTATGACTGAGTATCAGTTTGGATACCGAAGTGGTAAATGAACGAGTGATTGTCTATTTTTCTTACATTCCATTATACAGACTGTTCTGAATGTTGAGAAAAAAAACGTTATTGTGCTTTAATCGATTTTCATAAAGCATTCGATACAGTTTATCGAAACGGTCTGTGGTTTAAGTTATTACAACACGGAGCTGCTACAAAAATTGTAAACATGTTAAAAGTTATATATACAGATGTCAAGGCCTGTGTAAGATCAGATAACATATTGAGTGACTGTTTCGAATGCTTAAGCGGAGTCAAACAAGTCAAGCCGAGTTCACCGTTGTTGTTCATTCTTTTCATCAATGATTTCTATGAGAATCTTATTACAAGAAATAATGATTATTTTACTCTGAACAACATTAAGTTGTTTCTGTTACTTTTTGCAGACGACACAGTATTGTTTTCATACACTAAAGAAGGCTTACAATACTTTTTGGATTCATTACATAGTTATTGTAAAAAACTTGTTATGGTATATAACAATGGACGCTCCAGTATTGATCCTGAAATGGTTTATAACGTAATGAAACAAGAGAAAGTTGATGCAATGCACCAATGTCGCCGGAAATCCATACTGCAGTTATGCATAACACTAACATTGTAGTAGATGAATAAACAGTTATCAACTGAGGGGCATATTGGAACATCAGGGGTGGGGTCAAGTGAAAATGTATCATAACTTGCATTGTTTTGTCAACGAAGTGAATGATAATTAAAGCCTTTCATTGTTTATGATCAATCTCCATTCCAAAGAGGGTTGACCATACACTCAATCAACTAATTATTGATCATAAACAGTAATGGAAATGAGTAATCTTGCCAATCATTAGTTTTAGTATGTATACAGTTCTTTCATTAAGGAATACTTATAAGATTTGTGAATTCCACATACACTTTTCAAGATGTTTGTCAAAATATTTGAATTTTATTATTTTTCAATAAAACCACAAAACAGACAATTTAGGATTTGCATGCAATAGCACGTCATTTTACCTTTCCCCTATTAAAGTCAACATTGGACACATTTGAAGCTATCTACTTTTAAAACAATGAGATAAGGGTTAAATCGCTGAAGACATGAGTTTTCTCTTTTTCTCAAAATGATATTAGCTTGGCATCCTAATTATATCATACTTTAACAAATGTTGAAATGTAGTCCAATATTTATAAATTAGACCACCTTCGAAATATAATAATAAACTAAACAGTTAAATCTCATTGAAATTGTTGTATAATATAAACTTAATTTCGAACATAAACTGATCCTTAAAACATGTTAATTTATTGTAATATTCTTTCCTTCCTTTTTTATAATGAAAATAGCAAACTACTCATGTTTTAAAATTATATTATGTGTCATGATGCATAACAATATGCAGATCGGAAGCAATATGCCTTTAGGGAATTAAATGACACATTTAAAATTGTCAAGGACGAAATAAGTTTGTACGAAAGATCCGATTCTTTCTTATTCGCAGAGGTGTCGTTCTTGAAACTCTCTTTATAGGCAGAGAGTGTTCGTTCAAAGTAATTTTTCTATTAAAACCAGTTTTATCTCGGTTTGTTCTTTTTTTCATTTGTTTCGAACCAGATAAACATTTTAAATCACCTATGATTTACTATTTGTAAGTGAGTGTAAAGAGCGGATCTCTGCAAAGGAGATTGATCTACTCTGTTGGTATTCGCGAGTCACGCGATCAACAGTTTTAGCTTAGAAACAGTTCATATTTTAGATATACATGGATAAACATTATAAAATGCCTTCTTCACAAATCAAGACATCTTTTTGAACATGAAAATAACATTCAGTAAGTTAAAATTGCCATTAAAAGGATAATATTCGACGTCATTTTCATCTCGATATTAACACATAACAGTCTGCTGCAAGCAGGTGCGCGTATGTAAACAAATTAGACTGTGCGACGTAAAGGTTTGTAGTTATCGCCTTTTGATTACATGTAGTATATGGTGTAAAATAATGTATCTCAGTCTAGCTAATAGGGACTGTTTTGTCTTCGTAAATAAAACAAAATAACATAAATGCGAGTCAAAATAAAGAAACTGCAAATACTTAAAACATCGGATATTTCTTTCATTTTAGATGTGTCATAACTTAGTATTAACAAACGCAATAGTAATATGTTCAAGACTTTTATTTGTTTGTTTTTTCTAATAATAACTCCTCCTCCCATGTGATTTCCGAAAACCTATTAAAAATAGAAGTTGTGGGCTTCTGCCCGGCGACTAATTAACAGCAGTCACACATTTTACATATTTGGGTGCTACATTGTCCTACAATGGGAAGTTCTACATTGCACAGAAAAGGTTATCTGAACAAGCTATGAAAGCTATTTTTGCGTTGTATTCATCATTTGGGCAAATCTCTTTAAAGGTTGGCGAATTATTTAAGTTGTTCCATTCACTTATCCTACCGATTTTAATGTATGGGGTTAATGTATAAAGCTGACGACGTAGAAAATGTACATTTAAAGTGTTTAAAAGCAATTATTAAATATTGGACACAAATAAAAACGTGTCCTAATACGCTTTTATCTAAGGTTTTCAACATGAAAGATGCACAAGGTAATATTGTAAATACTTTTCATAAAGATACATCTCACCATCTATTAATTGAGGAAGGACGATATAACAACATCCCTAGGGAAAATAGATTATGTAAAATGTGCAACTTGAAAATTATCGAGAATGAATATCATTGTGTACGTATATGTCCTATGCATCGTCAACTAAGAACCAATTCACTTCTAAAATAGTATCATATTTGGCCATCGCTGTATATATTTAAGCAATTAATGAAAAATGATAAACTAAGTATATTAAAAAATCTTAGTAAGTACATATTTATGACCAATACTAAATGCGAATCTAAAACGGTACCATATATGGATAGAAATCCGAATAAGGTGATATTCTAAATTCACAAAATAAGCCTATCAATGTTTAGTCTACTTGTACCTATTAATACTTATTTATACTAATTACACTTGTTCTCGAATATTATATATCACGTGTCATCTACTGAAACTATACTATATGCATTGCTTTACAAATGTTTATTATGTATATGTTGCAAACAAATGTTAAATGTTATACAAATAAAGAACGTGAGCTTGAACTTGTTAATGTAATTAAGGTTTGGTTGTAATCAAAACTTGAGTATACAACATAACTTTTTTCTCTTGACGATTCGTAATTGTTTGCATGTCAATTCTGAATAAAATCATCATTTAGTCCTTGTTTCAAACAAAGTCAATTAAGAAATATGCTGTTATCACCAACACCAACACATTGATAAATCCATGCTTCATTAAAACATAATTCTTTTAAAATATGTATGCTTTTGCCCATGAGTTATGGTTATGGTCAAATTGTAATTCTCTATACATAACGTCATACATTTTCCGTATATATTTTGTTAAATCCGACTGAATGATTTTAAACCAAAATATCATAACATTAATATATCTATTTTTTCTGTGACAAGTGCTTCCGAGTTCACCATATATGAAATCGTTTCAAGTTTTGTATCGTACACCTAATAAATTATTGCAAAAGCTTAAATGTATCCTTTCTAGTTTTAAACTGTTGGTTAATCCCCAAATCTTTGATCCGTGGTTTAAAATTGGCAGAACAAATGTATCAAATAAATCAATGTTATATTCGACAGTTACATGATGTCCTCTCTATTTACCATACAGACGCAGACCATTGGATAGGCCTCACGGACCAGACAATAGAGAACGAATGGCTGTGGTATGATACCAACAATCGTGCCACGTTCACAGACTGGGCACCAGGAGAACCGAATCAGGCTAAGGGCGCCAACTGTGCCATCCTTTGGAAATCGGGTCATTCGAACTACCAATGGGCAGATAATTCCTGCTTAGAGCAGCATGAATTTATTTGTGAAAAGACGTAAGCAGTTATTTTTGTTTGTTTTAGTTAGATATATTCACACTAGTAAAAGAAGAATTTAAAGAAGAAGAATTTAAAGAAGAATTTAAAGAAGAATTTAAAGAGGAATTTAAAGAAGAAGAAGAAGAAGAAGAAGAAGAAGAAGAAGAAGAAGAAGAAGAAGAAGAAGAAGAAGAAGAAGAAGAAAAAGATGAAGAAGGAGAAGAAGAAGAAGAAGAAGAAGAAGAAGAAATGCACGTCCGCATTGTGTTGTATGAGCGATAATTATAACTATGAGTGTATCTGTATAATACACATGTACCTTATATATACCTTAACAAATATTGTCTTATGAAATGGTATTTGAGGCCTTTGAAGGTAATCACATAGATATATTTCCCATCATATAACATGTTTGTAATCGATCGTTCTTGGGGGGTGTGGGGGGGAGTACTACTGCTCCATTTAGCCTAAGCCTAAACCATCGATTGAGTTGTAATGCAAACCCAACAAGCCGGATCCCCAAGCAGGTATTGCCATTAAGAACTTACTACGAATTTTAAAGTATAAGGGTTAACTCGAAATGGATTAAACCCGTGACCTCCAGTACCCGAGGCGGACGCTCCGTGGTGTATATTTAGTGTAATACAAGTATATTAAATGGTTATTTTCATTTTTTCAGAGAAGACAACGAGGTCAACGAAGTCATTGGGTGAATATTACACTGATTCATTCTCAAGTCGGGATGATTGAAACGTTTTCGTTAACAAAGAAATAAAAAATACAGTTGATTATACCAGTTGTTAAGAGTTTAAAACCGTTTTTAAGAGTTTTCTAGTTATATCACGGCGGTACATGCAATTCCTGGCTTACTCGAACCTGTACTATATATACATGACATATCCCAGTGCAACCGGCCTCCTTTGCAAATACACACTTAGGCCATTGGTGGTAAACGTAATGAATGACCGAGTCGGGATTCGAACTCACGATCGACAGGCATAATGCTCATCCACAACGCTGAGCGACGATGAGTGAAAGCCATTACTAACCTCTTCAAAATTCTTTGGTATGATCCGACAGTGGATCCAACCTGCGACCTCACGTATCCGATATGGACGGATGCTCTGCCCCTTAGAATCACCGAGACGGTTTGCATTTCCTTGAGCACCGCTAATATCTAAGACATGTATATAGGTCAAACGGAGAAATTTGGATCGGTGCGCCGGGCAAACAACTTTGTGGAGGGAATTTCAGATGAATCCATAAGGATGAAGTCTTCGATTGGACAATAATGATTTTGTTAGAAGTTGTAAGTGGTTTTTTTATAAAGATGAATACGATCTGACAGATTTGTAACCAAAACATTGTTTGCATTTAGCTATATTGAGCCATTATCTGAACAACATGTATTATAAAATTCACTGCGGGATACGGGAGACCTTTAGTTTGACGTTCATAGCTAACAATACGGAAAGTCAACATGTAAGTCTTTTGTGCTTTTTTTGGTACATGCAGTTTTGAGAATGAACTTTAGTTGAATAAAGGTTACTAAGTCATTTGGATTGTTTGGAAAGAGCCATTGCCCAAAACGCTTTAAGTGTCGCGTATGGTACAACAATTGCTTCCCTCTGACCATATAACAAATACATTTCATATGTGCCCATTCGTCACAAGCCCCCAAGTCAACATGCTTCGACCCGAGATGTAATTATATTACAAGCGGTAGGGCCTATCTTGAAAAGAAAAAAACAACAACATAAAACAAATGCTAATTTTTCGTAAACCTTTTTAGCTCATCTGTTTTTCGAAGAAAATAAGTCGAAGTATCGTGATACCCTTGGCGTGTCGTCAGCGCCGGTCTGCGTCGTCTGCGTAGTCACACAACTTTAAACTCAAAACCAGTTCAACATTTTGAAATGGAACTTGGTGCACATTTTTCTAGAAACAATACGCATGTCTATACCAAGTCACATAATTCTGTCTTTAATAATTATTCAGTTATATCACTTGTTCAAATTAGAAAAAACAGACGAGCATTGGTGTTCGCTCCGCGGCGCTCTTGTTTTGAACATTGTGCCGTCTTCTTTTAACAATAAATAAAAGTATTGGTTGTCATGTATCGTTGTGTCGTCTGCTTGCAAAGAAATAAATGTTGATAGGAAATGTTGAAGCCTATTTTGTCCAGGGTTTTAAAAAAAGATGTTGGAAAAGGAGACTTACTGAATGAACAATTCGAGCTATACATGTTCAATGTTTGCTAACATCATCTAGTAAAGAGATGTCAAAGTACTGCATCTTTCTTGATGCATCAATCTTTTTTTTTATAGTTCTAAGAATATATCATTATTGTCAACTAATTTCATTACTAAGTATTCTGTCGCTGTAATTTTACTCATGAATATGTCGTAAAGAAACAAAAAACACATAGACAACATGTATGTGAATCAAGAGCTTGAACCAGGGTGAGTGTATACAATCACCCTGCTTGAACACAATTGTAGAAAAAATATCATTTTGATACATCAATCTTTATTTAAATAGAATATTTCATTATTGCCAACAAGGGGTCATTAATACGTGTTCCGTCGCTTTGATTTAACCAATGAAAATTGCGTAAAGAAACAAGAAATACATAGATAACCTTTAGATTGTTCAAGAGATTAAAACAACTTGCAAAACGCTGATCAATTTACCTTGACCTATGTTATCCCTTTTAATAAAAACACTCCACGGTGATATGTTTTAACCCTTTCCCACTTGTAGACGCACTTTGACGCATCTGCAACAGACTGCATTTGAAAACCCTCTGACTAAAGGAGAAAGTGTTCAAAATTAGAAGTTTCTCCAACTTGCCACAATGTTTTCAACTTTATTCAATAATTATACTATCATTTACTATAGAAAAATTCATATATTTAGCTCGATACATTACGCAGAGATCCATAATGTCTCAGGGGAATAGAGGTATAGAGTAGTGTTTCCTGAAATAGAAAATCCACAGGAGGCGAAAAGTGTATATTCTGGTAAGCCTGCGCGGCATGATTATGCTGATCCGGGTCGATACTTCACAAAGACTCCACAATGTTGGTTTTATCGCGGGACGGCTCGTTTATTCTAATTTGTTTGAATGGTGTTTAAAGGGACTGAACACCATAATGGTCCAAAATCGTCATATTTTATACTTATTCTAATTAATCCAAAATACGTCGATATATATGTAACGGAATGTTGTAAAAGGTCGTACAAGTCTTGTTTTTCATTATTTCACAGGAAATAAGCAGTTAAGAAAACGTCCGCTCCGTGTTTTCGCGTTTAAAAATACCGTGGAATTTCCTCTCGCTCATTTGAATTTGTGGATTCAATTCGGCATTCTCTGACACTATCGACTCAATACATTCATGTATGCGTGAGTGTAAGGAACGACAACTCTGCGAAGGAGATTGTCAATTCGGTTTTAGTGATTCCGTGATAAAATACAGCGATATTTTTAGATCTACTGGGTTACTAACCCAGTAGATTTTACAATGCAAAATAACGAAAAATCTCCGCAATAATAATAGTGTGCATATATTGTAGTACATCAGTTAGCAAATCTCAATGCCTTGCAAAAACATCAAGGTAATAGCAATTTTTAACAATTTTCTTTTTTTTTCGCTTTTTTTCATATGGGATTCAGTCCCTTTAACGCCGTAATCAACAATAAACGGCGTTCCTTACGTTATTTACGGTTGTGGCTAGATACAATTCGATAAGCCAATGTCTGGCGGCTAGATACAATTCGATAAGCACATGTCGTAAATATAAATAAAAGAGATGTTTAATTGTTAAATAATGTGAATTTTGTTATTTCATATGATTGTAAATCTATGAGGGTGTCAATTAATATCAATATCCAAAGAAAAAACCTAAAATAAAATACTACAATGTCGTACAATGTCGTAATGACGTACTATTCGTTAAGGCAGAATCGTGTTTTAAAGCTAATAAGAATGTATTTCGACGCCGATACTTGTGTTTCTAGTTTCTCTTGGTATAATATTCAGTTTATAGACGTAATTTTGAATAATAGTCAAAACCCCAGTGTATATATCCATACAAAGAACAAAATTTCCTTATCGAATTGTATCTAGCCCACAAACAGCCTACCGGCTAGATACAATTCGATAAGGAAGATGTGTGTTTTTGGTGTCTAAACCGATGAATTTCACCAAACCTCGAGTTGTCTGGAATTTACTTTGGTCTAAGAAGCACTTTGTGAAGCCCCTTAACAATGATGGTACAATCGTAACTGTAAAAATCCATTAAACTGAAGCATTTTCCTTATCGAATTGTATCTAGCCAACAAACACCCTACCGGCTAGATACAATTCGATAAGGGAAGATGTATGTTTTTGGTGTCTAAACCGAGGAATTTCATCAAACATCGAGTTGTTTGTAGTTAACTGTGGTCTAAAGAAGCACTTTGTGTAGCCCCTTCACAACGATGCTCACATTATAGCTGGTTTTTTTTCCATTAAACACTACGAAATCCTTATCGAATTGTATCTAGCCCACTCGGGCTGTTCGGGCTAGAAACAATTCGATAAGGAAGATATGTGTTTTTAGGTCTAAACCGAGGACTTTCATGTTTGTAGTTTACTTTGGTCTAAGAAGCACTTTGTGTAGCCCCTTTACAATGATGGTCGAATCTTAACTGTAAAAATCCATTAAACTGAAGAATTTCCTTATCGAATTGTATCTAGCCAACACAGGCCGGACCGGCTAGATACAATTCGATAAGGAAGATGTATGTTTTTGGGGTCTAAACCGATGAATTTTACCAAACATCGAGATGTCTGGAGTTTACTTTGCTCTAAGAAGCACTTTGTGTAGCCACTTTACAATGATGGTCGAATCGTAACTGTAAAACTAATTAAACTGAAGAATTTCCTTATCGAATTGTATCTAGCCAACAAACAGCCTACCGGCTAGATACAATTCGATAAGGAAGATGTATGTTTTTGGGGACTAAACCGAGGAATTTCACCAAACATTGAGTCTTTTGTAGTTTACTTTGGTCTTAGAAGCACTTTGTGTAGCCCCTTCACAACGATGCTCAAATTATACCTGTTTATTTCCATTAAACACTACGAAATCCTTATCGAATTGTATCTAGCCCGCTCGGGCTGTTTGGGCTAGATACAATTCGATAAGGAAGATGTATGTTTTTGGGGTCTAAACCGATGAATTTCACCAATCATCGAGTTGTTTGTAGTTTACTGTGGTCTGAGAAGCACTTTGTGTAGCCCCTTTACCATGATGGTCGAATCGTAACTGTAAAAGCCCATTATACTGAAGAATTTCCTTATCGAATTGTATCTAGCCAACACAGGCCGGACCGGCTAGATACAATTCGATAAGGAAGATGTATGTTTTTGGGGTCTAAACCGATGAATTTCACCAAACATCGAGATGTCTGGAGTTTACTTTGCTCTAAGAAACACTTTGTGTAGCCCCTTTACAATGATGGTTGAATCGTAACTGTCAAACTCCATTAAACTGAAGAATTTCCTTATCGAATTGTATCTAGCCAACAAACAGCCTACCGGCTAGATACAATTCGATAAGGAAGATGTATGTTTTTGGGGTCTAAATCGAGGAATTTTATCAAACATCGAGTTGTTTGTTGTTAACTTTGGTCTAAGAAGCACTTTGTGTAGCCCCTTCACAACGAGGCTCAAATTATAACTGTAAAAGTCCATAAAACACCACGAAATCCTTATCGAATTGTATCTAGCCCGCTCGGGCTGTTCGGGCTAGATACAATTCGATAAGGAAGATGTATGTTTTTGAGGTCTAAACCGATGAATTTCACCAAGCATCGAGTTGTTTGTAGTTTACTGTGGTCTGAGAAGCACTTTGTGTAGCCCCTTTACAATTATGGTCGAATCTTAACTGTAAATATGCATTAAACTGAAGCATTTTCCTTATCGAATTGTATCTAGCCAACAAACACCCTACCGGCTAGATACAATTCGATAAGGGAAGATGTATGTTTTTGGGGTCTAAACCGATGAATTTCACCAAGCATCGAGTTGTTTACAGTTTACTGTGGTTTGAGAAGCACTTTGTGTAGCCCCTTTACAATGATGGTCGAATCGTAACTGTAAAAGCCCATTATACTGAAGAATTTCCTTATCGAATTGTATCTAGCCAACACAGGCTGGACCGGCTAGATACAATTCGATAAGGAAGATGTATGTTTTTTGGGTCTAAACCGAGGATTTTCACCAAACATTGGGTCTTTTGTAGCTTAATTTGGTCTAAGAAGCACTGTGTGTAGCCCCTTCACAACGATTCTCAAATTATATCTGTAAAAGTCCATTAAACACAACGAAATCCTTATCGAATTGTATCTAGCCCGCTCGGGCTGTTCGGGCTAGATACAATTCGATAAGGAAAATGTATGTTTTTAGTGTCTAGACCGATGAATTTCATCAAACATCGAGATGTCTGGATTTTACTTTGGTCTAAGAAGCACTTTGTGTAGCCCCTTTACAATTATGGTCGAATCTTAACTGTAAATATGCATTAAACTGAAGCATTTTCCTTATCGAATTGTATCTAGCCAACAAACACCCTACCGGCTAGATACAATTCGATAAGGGAAAATGTATGTTTTTGGGGTCTAAACCGAGGAATTTCATCAAACATCGAGTTGTTTGTAGTTTACTTTGGTCTAAGAAGCACTTTGTGTAGCCCCTTCACAACGATGCTCAAATTATAACTGTAAATTTCTATTAAACACCACGAAATCCTTATTGAATTGTATCTAGGTCGTTCGTTCTAAATCGTAACTGTTAATATCCATCAAACGTCACCATTGCAGGATAAATACAATTCGATAAGGGCTATTTGTGTTTTCGGGTGATATTTCGATGAATTTCACTACACCTCAAGTTGTATGTAGTTTCTTTTGGTCTAAGAAGCACTTTGTGTAGCCCCTTTACAATGATGTTCGAATCGTAACTGTAAAAATCCATTAAACTGAAGCATTTCCTTATCGAATTGTATCTAGCCAACAAACAGACCCTACCGGCTAGATACAATTCGATAAGGAATATGTATGTTTTTGGGGTCTAAACCGAGGAATTTCACCAAACATTGAGTCTTTTGTAGTTTACTTTGGTCTTAGAAGCACTTTGTGTAGCCCCTTCACAACGATGCTCAAATTATACCTGTTTATTTCCATTAAACACTACGAAATCCTTATCGAATTGTATCTAGCCCGCTCGGGCTGTTTGGGCTAGATACAATTCGATAAGGAAGATGTATGTTTTTTGGGTCTAAACCGATGAATTTCACCAAGCATCGAGTTGTTTGTAGTTTACTGTGGTCTGAGAAGCACTTTGTGTAGCCCCTTTACCATGATGGTCGAATCGTAACTGTAAAAGCCCATTATACTGAAGAATTTCCTTATCGAATTGTATCTAGCCAACACAGGCCGGACCGGCTAGATACAATTCGATAAGGAAGATGTATGTTTTTGGGGTCTAAACCGATGAATTTCACCAAACATCGAGATGTCTGGAGTTTACTTTGCTCTAAGAAGCACTTTGTGTAGCCCCTTTACAATGATGGTCGAATCGTAACTGTAAAACTCCATTAAATTGAAGAATTTCCTTATCGAATTGTATCTAGCCAACAAACAGCCTACCGGCTAGATACAATTCGATAAGGAAGATGTATGTTTTTGGGGTCTAAATCGAGCAATTTCATCAAACATCGAGTTGTTTGTAGTTAACTTTGGTCTAAGAAGCACTTTGTGTAGCCCCTTCACAACGAGGCTCAAATTATAACTGTAAAAGTCCATTAAACACCTAAAATTCCTTATCGAATTGTATCTAGCCCGCTCGGGCTGTTCGGGCTAGATACAATTCGATAAGGAAGATGTATGTTTTTGGGGTCTAAACCGATGAATTTCACGAAGCATCGAGTTGTTTGTAATTTACTGTGGTCTGAGAAGCACTTTGTGTAGCCCCTTTACAATTATGGTCGAATCTTAACTGTAAATATGCATTAAATTGAAGAATTTCCTTATCGAATTGTATCTAGCCAACAAACAGCCTACCGGCTAGATACAATTCGATAAGGAAGATGTATGTTTTTGGGGTCTAAATCGAGGAATTTCATCAAACATCGAGTTGTTTGTAGTTAATTTTGGTCTAAGAAGCACTTTGTGTAGCCCCTTCACAACGAGGCTCAAATTATAACTGTAAAAGTCCATAAAAAAAAATACCTAAAATTCCTTATCGAATTGTATCTAGCCCGCTCGGGCTGTTCGGGCTAGATACAATTCGATAAGGAAGATGTATGTTTTTTGGGTCTAAACCGATGAATTTCACCAAGCATCGAGATGTCTGGAGTTTACTTTGCTCTAAGAAGCACTTTGTGTAGCCCCTTTACAATGATGGTCGAATCGTAACTGTAAAACTCCATTAAATTGAAGAATTTCCTTATCGAATTGTATCTAGCCAACAAACAGTCTACCGGCTAGATACAATTCGATAAGGAAGATGTATGTTTTTGGGGTCTAAATCGAGGAATTTCATCAAACATCGAGTTGTGTGTAGTTAACTTTGGTCTAAGAAGCACTTTGTGTAGCCCCTTCACAACGAGGCTCAAATTATAACTGTAAAAGTCCATAAAACACCACGAAATCCTTATCGAATTGTATCTAGCCCGCTCGGGCTGTTCGGGCTAGATACAATTCGATAAGGAAGATGTATGTTTTTTGGGTCTAAACCGATGAATTTCACCAAGCATCGAGATGTCTGGAGTTTACTTTGCTCTAAGAAGCACTTTGTGTAGCCCCTTCACAACGAGGCTCAAATTATAACTGTAAAAGTCCATAAAACACCACGAAATCCTTATCGAATTGTATCTAGCCCGCTCGGGCTGTTTGGGCTAGATACAATTCGATAAGGAAGATATGATTTTTTGGGCTATATACCAATGAATTTTACCCTCAACGAGTTGTTTTGTAGTTGCCCTTGCTCTAAAACGCTCTTTGTGTAGCCCATTTACAATGATGGTCAATTCGTAAATGTATATATCCATTAAACTCAACACTTTCCTTATCGAATTGTATCTAGCCCGTTCGGGCCGTTCGGGCTAGATACAATTCGATAAGGAAGATATGAGTTTTGGGGCTATATACCAACGAATTTTACCCACAACGAGTTGTTTTGTAGTTGCCCTTGCTCTAAAAAGCCCTTTGTGTAGCCCATTTACAATGATGGTCAAATCGTAACTGTATATAACCATTAAACACCACCCTTTCCTTATCGAATTGTATCTAGCCCGTTCGGGCCGTTCGGGCTAGATACAATTCGATAAGGAAGATAGGTGTTTGGGGCTATATACCAATTGATTTTACCCACAACGAGTTGTTTGTAGTTACCCTAAGTCTAAGAAGCCCTTTGTGTAGCCCTTGTACAATGATGGTCAAATCGTAACTGTATATATCCGTTAAACTCTACCCTTTCCTTATCGAATTGTATCTAACCCGTTCACGCTGTTCGGGCTAGATACAATTCGATAAGGAAGATATGAGTTTTGGGGCTATATACCAGTGGATTTTACCCACAACGAGTTGTTTTGTAGTTGCCCATGCTGTAAAAAGCCCTTTGTGTAGCCCATGTACAATGATGGTCAAATCGTAACTGTATATATCCATTAAACACCACCCTTTCCTTATCGAATTGTATCTAGCCCGTTCAGGCCGTTCGGGCTAGATACAATTCGATAAGGAAGATATGTGTTTTGGCGCTATATACCGATGGATTTCACCAAACATCGAGTTGTCTGTAGTTACCCTAAGTCTAAGAAGCAGTTTGTGTAGCCCCTTTACAATGATGTTCAAATTATAACTGTAAATATCCATTAAACACCACCTTTTCCTTATCGAATTGTATCTAGCCCGTTCGGGCCGTTCGGGCCGTTCGAGCTAGATACAATTCGATAAGGGAGAAATGAGTTTTGGGGCTATATACGAACGGATTTTACCCACAACGAGTTGTTTTGTAGTTGCCCATGCTGTAAAAAGCCCTTTGTGTAGCTCATGTACAATGATGGTCAAATCGTAACTGTATATATATCCATTAAACACCACCCTTTCCTTATCGAATTGTATCTAGCCCGTTCGGGCCGTTCGGGCTAGATACAATTCGATAAGGAAGATATGTGTTTTGGCGCTATATACCGATGGATTTCACCAAACATCGAGTTGTCTGTAGTAACCCTAAGTCTAAGAAGCAGTTTGTGTAGCCCCTTTACAATGATGTTCAAATGATAACTATAAATATCCATTAAACACCACTCTTTCCTTATCGAATTGTATCTAGCCCGTTCGGGCCGTTCGGGCTAGATACAATTCGATAAGGAAGATATGTGTTTTGGGGCTATATACCGATGGATTTCACAAAACACCGAGTTGTCTGTAGTTACCTTTAGTGTAAGAAGCAGTTTGTGTAGCCCCTTTACAATTATTTTGAAATTATAACTGTAAATATCCATTAAACGCCAACCTTTCCTTATCGAATTGTATCTAGCCCGTTCAGGCCGTTCGGGCTAGATACAATTCAATAAGGAAGATATGTGATTTGGGGCTATATACCAGTGGATTTTACCCACATCGAGTTGTCTGTAGTTACCCTAAGTCTAAGAAGCCCTTTGAGTAGCCCATGTACAATGATGGTCAAATCGTAACTGTATATATCCGTTAAACTCGACCCTTTCCTTATCGAATTGTATCTAGCCCGTTCAGGCTGTTCGGGCTAGATACAATTCGATAAGGAAGATATGTGTTTTGGGGCTATATATACCAATGGATTTTACCCACATCGAGTTGTCTGTAGTTACCCTAAGTCTAAGAAGCCCTTTGTGTAGCCCATGTACAATGATGGTCAAATTGTAACTGTATATATCCGTTAAACTCTACCCTTTCCTTATCGAATTGTATCTAGCCCGTTCAGGCTGTTCGGGCTAGATACAATTCGATAAGGAAGATATGTGTTTTGGGGCTATATACCAATGGATTTTACCCACATCGAGTTGTCTGTAGTTACCCTAAGTCTAAGAAGCCCTTTGTGTAGCCCATGTACAATGATGGTCAAATCGTAACTGTATATATCCGTTAAACTCTACCCTTTCCTTATCGAATTGTATCTAGCCCGTTCAGGCTGTACGGGCTAGATACAATTCGATAAGGAAGATATGTGTTTTGGGGCTATATACCAATGGATTTTACCCACATCGAGTTGTCTGTAGTAATTACCCTAAGTCTAAGAAGCCCTTTGTGTAGCCCATGTACAATGATGGTCAAATCGTAACTGTATATATCCATTAAACACCACCCTTTCCTTATCGAATTGTATCTAGCCCGTTCAGGCTGTTCGGGCTAGATACAATTCGATAAGGAAGATATGAGTTTTGAGGCTATATACCAATGGATTTTACCCACATCGAGTTATCTGTAGTTACCCTAAGTCTAAGAAGCCCTTTGTGTAGCCCATGTACAATGATGGTCAAATCGTAACTGTATATATCCGTTAAACTCTACCCTTTCCTTATCGAATTGTATATAGCCCGTTCAGGCTGTTCGGGCTAGATACAATTCGATAAGGAAGATATGAGTTTTGGGGCTATATACCAGTGAATTTTACCCACAACGAGTTGTTTTGTAGTTGCCCATGCTGTAAAAAGCCCTTTGTGTAGCCCATGTAAAATGATGGTCAAATCGTAACTGTATTTATCCATTAAACACCACCCTTTCCTTATCGAATTGTATCTAGCCCGTTCAGGCTGTTCGGGCTAGATACAATTCGATAAGGAAGATATGAGTTTTGGGGCTATATACCAGTGGATTTTACCTACATCGAGTTGTTTTGTAGTTGCCCATGCTGTAAAAAGCCCCTTGTGTAGCCCATGTACAATGATGGTCAAATTGTAACTGTATATATCCGTTAAACACCACCCTTTCCTTATCGAATTGTATCTAGCCCGTTCGGGCCGTTCAGGCTAGATACAATTCGATAAGGAAGATATGTGTTTTGGCGCTATATACCGATGGATTTTACCCACAACGAGTTGTTTTGTAGTTACCCTAAGTCTAAGAAGCAGTTTGTGTAGCCCCTTTACAATGATGTTCAAATTTTAACTATAAATATCCATTAAACACCACCCTTTTCTTATCGAATTGTATTTAGCCCGTTCGGGCCGTTCGTGCTAGATACAATTCGATAAGGAAGATATGTGTTTTGGCGCTATATACCGATGGATTTCACCAAACATCGAGTTGTCTGTAGTTACCCTAAGTCTAAGAAGCAGTTTGTGTAGCCCCTTTTCACTTATTTTGAAATTATAACTGTAAATATCCATTAAACGCCAACCTTTCCTTATCGAATTGTATCTAGCCAGTTCAGGCTGTTCGGGCTAGATACAATTCGAAAAGGAAAATATGAGTTTTGGGGCTATATACCAGTGGATTTTACCCACAACGAGTTGTTTTGTAGTTACCCATGCTGTAAAAAGCCCTTTGTGTAGCCCATGTACAATGATGGTCAAATCGTAACTGTATATATCCATTAAACACCACCCTTTCCTTATCGAATTGTATCTAGCCCGTTCAGGCTGTTCGGACTAGACACAATTCGATAAGGAAGATATGTGTTTTTGCGCTATATACCGATGGATTTCACCAACATCGAGTTGCCTGTAGTTACCCTAAGTCTAAGAAGCAGTTTGTGTAGCCCCTTTACAATGATGTTCAAATTATCACTGTAAATATCCATTAAACACCACCCTTTCCTTATCGAATTGTATCTAGCTTACCTTTAGTCTAAGAAGCATTTTGTGTAGCTCCTTTACAGTGATGTTCAAATTATAATTGTAAATATTCATTAAACGCCACACTTTCCTTATCGGACCGTTCGGGCGAGATACAATTCGATAAGGAAGGTATTAGTTTTGGGGCTATATACCGATGGATTTTACCCGCAAAGAGTTGCTTTGTAGTTGTCCTTGCTCTCAAAAGTCTTTTTGTAGCCCATGTACAATGATGATCAAATCGTAACTGTATATATTCATAAAACACCACCTTTACCTTATCGAATTGTATCTAGCCCGTTCGGGCCGTTCGGGCCGTTCGGGCCGTTCGGGCCGTTCGGGCTAGATACAATTCGATAAGGAAGATATGTGTTTTGGGGCTATATACCGATGGATTTCACCAAACATCGAGTTGTCTGTAGTAACCTTTAGTCTAAGAAGCACTTTGTGTAGCCCCTTTACAATGATGGTCAAATCCTAACTGTATATATCCATTTAACACCACCCTTTTCTTATCTAATTATATCTAGCCCGTTGGGACTAGAAACAATTCGATAAGGAATATATGTATTTTAAGGCTATAAACTAATGGATTTCAACACACATCGAGTTCTTTGTAGTTTCCATTGGTCTTAGCAGCTCTTTATGTAGCCCATTTACAAGGATGGTCAATCGCCACTGTATATATCCATTAAACACTACCCTTTCGTTATCGATTTGTATCTTGCCCACACAGCCCCCGTTGCGGCTAGAAACAAATTGATAAGGAAGATATGTGTTTTAAGGGAATATACCAATTGATTTACCAAACATCGAGTTGTTTGTAGTTGCCCCTGGTCTAACAAGCTCTTGGTGTAGCCCATTTACAAGGATGGACACATCGCAACTGTATACATCCATTAAACACTACCCTTTCTTTATTGATTTGTATCTAGCCCAAACATCCCCTTCTGGCTAGAAACAAATCGATAAGGAAGATATATTATTTTGGGCTATATACCAATAGATTTAACCAAACATCGAATTGGTTGCAGTTTCCTTGGTCTAAGAAGCACTTTATGTAGCCCATTTATAAGGATGGTCAAATCCCCACTGTATATATACATTAAACAATGCATTAGCATTGCATGTAAACACATCAACTAGCATGGTCAAATTGGCATTTTATATAGCCCATAATCACTTACCTGCAAAAGTTGTATATGGCCTCCCCTCCCGTGGTCAAACTAGCATTGCATGTAAACACATAAACTAGCATGATAAAATTGGCATTTTATATAGCCTATAATCATTTAGTTTGTATTGAGCACCCCGTTGCCAAACCATTGTATTGTAAACTGTACGAGAATGTCCAATGGCAATTGTATAATATATAACCAATGGCCATGGGTGGCATAAGGGCGCTGGAATTCGTTTCTAAAAGTGAAGAAGCCGAATTAACAATGAATGACCTATGGTCACAGGAAATTTATATCAAATATGGTCCATCAGCCTTATTCAGGTTGGACCTTTGGCCGCTGAGATTTGGCCTTGCCATTATTTTCAAGCGTGTCCTTGATTGACATAATAATAATATGCCGATAAATAGGCCTATCAGCAATTTATAGGGTAAAGTATGAACGCTTGGTATAGAATTATGTATTGCCACGATAGATTGTTGACAACAGGAGAGTCGTCCTAAATTAGGCAATAACAGCAATATCTATGAGTAACTTATGTTCGCAACGAATTGGCATGTCAGCAATTTTCATGGGTGACATTGGCATAGAAACAGGGCGCAGGATATCGATCTTAACTCTGGTCAATTGTTCAATGCATTGACTAATCTTTGGCTGCAGAGAAGGGTTTTAAAATAGAACTATCAGCCATATGTGACCTATTGCTGTAGGACATCAAGTAGGACCATTGACAATGTCTTTGAGTGACCTATGGTTGCAGGCGATTCCTTGATTGGGCTTTAACGCCGTTTTCATAATATTTTCAAGTCACATCACGACGGCCAGGTTACCTACTCATGTGTTTAATGAATCTCTAACAACAGTTTTTTCCAAGCAACTGGGTGCTTTTCCACCTAGACTGTTAGCCCATTGGTAGAAGACTAACGTGTATTGCATTGCAGGGGATTAATCTGCAATATGGTTAATCAGTCTTGTTTATGAGTGAAAAATGGATGCACCAACATAAAAGTAGGCCTATCAGCATACGTTGATGTGCTGCGACTGATAACCATAGAGAATTTATCAGAATGTTGCAGCAGATTTAAGAAATCAATTTGGGTTCACAAATAAACTCAAAAGAAAAAAGAGAATAACTTCCATCTTGTTATTTTAATAACTTTTTAAACAATAAAAGTAAAGGAAATTATTCATTTAGATTCAATTATTCAACATCTAGGCGAAAGTATGGAAAATCTTTACAAATAAAAGTATAATTATTGCATAAGAAGATGAAAACATTGCGGCAAAAGGATTTTTTTTTATGTTTTATCAATATCTCATTTTGTCAAATTATTTACAAAAGTCAACTGCTGCAAATGCATCAAAATGTGTCTGCAAGTGGGAAAGGGATGATTGCTTAACTGGTATGATACTATTCGAGTAATATGATGTCCAAAAACCATTTTGAGCAATCTCTACTATTTCCACAAATTGTATGTTGCAAATTGAAAGTTATTTTTTATTGGGAAAGGTTTAACCCTTTCTCAATTGCAGACACCTGCAAGACATATTTGAAATCATTGTGGCAAAAGGAGAAAGTTCACATAAAGAGCACATCTCCTGTTTTCAACTCTTTTAAATAGTTATATTATTATTTAAAGTTTTACAAAAAAAATCTGCATGATTTTAAAGTTGTCTGAATGTTGTAAGTGTACTCAAAGATCAGCCTGCAGAGCTGAGTGGTTTTATTTCTTTGTTTGGAAACAAAGTAATAATGTACGAAGTTACACCCAGTATTTTACAGCATACATGTATATCTAAATTAATTGAGATCTAATGGTGTTGGTTATTTTATTTTGAAAAATCCAGTTATATCACTGCATGTGTTTCCTGGTCTACACATTATTCTAAAGAAACTGGCTACTTTCCAACCACTATTATATTTAGTACATTTCAAGTATGACGAATGACACACATTAAAAGAATGCCCTCTAAACATCATTAGAAGAATGAAATGCTGAGCCAATGTTTGTTGGTTGCATAGGCATTAAAAGATATATTGAGGATTCAGCGCAAGACAATTGAAACTAGCCTGATAATATGACAAAAGCTTTGTAACTCAAAAATAATTCCTCAATTGCAACACTATTGTAAGTTGAGTAACAAAAGTCTTGCATTGGATAAAACTCATAAATAAGATTTTTGTAAGTAAATTAACAGTAGTCTTGCATGTGAAATAAGTATAACTAACTATAATTTGGTTGTAAGTCACTAGGCAGCTCTTATATGAGATCATAAGACTGCAATGATACATTATAATAACCTGTCAATAGGAAAAGGTACAAATTGGCATATCGAGGAGTTACAGCAAAACTGTATCGCCAAACAGTTTAGTCAAACTCCTTTATTTTTTAGATAAATTAATTATTATTAGTCGCCGGGCAGAAGCCCGCGACTTCTATTTTTAATAGGTTTTCGGAAATCACATGGGAGGGCGGCTTATTATTAGAAAGAAACAAATCTAGATGATTTGAACATATTACAATTGTGGTTGTTTACGAACACTAATAAATGACACATCTAAAATGAAATAAATATTCCGATTTTTTAATGTTTGCAGTTTTTTTTATTTCACTCGCATTTAAGTCTTTTGTCTTATTTACGAAGACAAAAGTGGTCCCTTCAAGACGTGAACCAACACCCCCTAATGCAGACTCTTATGTGTCATCATTGAGGTCAATTTCGGATTCTCCTTTTAATAGCAATTTTAACTTACTAAATGTTGTTTTCATGTTCAAAGAGATGTCTTGATTTGTGTAGAATTCATTTAATAATGTTAATCCATGAATATCTAAAGTAGGAACTGTTTCTAAGCTAAATATAGACCCTATTCTGTTGTGTAGTTTCGTGACCTTTAACATCGATTTTCGCGCATGCGCATTTCGATATGAAAAAGCGAGTGATATTATTTTATTTTAGACAAGTACAAGACGAATGTTTGACGCAAAGCGTCAAAGAGAAGCCGCAATATTTCGTTGTACATGTAGAAATAAGAAAAAAAGAACATTTTTAAATCCACAAACAATAGAACAATTTAAACTGTAGACGGTAATGCTGATATATTTCTCCTTTTGAAGACTTTTGTTTTCTTCAAATTACCTCCCTTTAAAGCAATACCAGGATATTTACCTTGTGATTCGAATAAGATTGACAAACATTGAAATTATATGAATGAATACTATTATTTAAATAAGTAACAACAGCAAAATTAAATTTAAGCCAAGATAAATGTGTACACATTTCGTTAATTTTTTATAGATACCCTAATGTATAGGTATGAATATAAAATTTATAAGCAAATGTTTTCATTTCAACGTTCCTAATGTTTGAATAGACTAAGGAAAGTCAAGAATACATAAATAAATCAATGCAGTCTTTTCCGGCGACATTGATGCCTTGCATCAACTTTCTCTTGTATATGCATACATATGCATTTTAATTATTGAGGTCCTTGCTTATTTTAACCTTTTCCCTTAAATAGAGGCTTTCTGACACTTCTGCAGCAGATGTCTTTTGAAAAGTCTGTGACTCAATTGCTCAATATGC